>CAUZXS010003718.1:0-13294 GCA_963585895.1 Sepioteuthis lessoniana
CTTTTGATGGTTGGAACATCTGTGAACATCTGTACAAAGCCGGACGGTGTTTTATTGCCCGATATTTTCCACTGCTGCCGTTATTTCAAGTTGTAATTCTTATCATTTCTTTTTCTCTCAATCTCTCTCATTCTTCTTTGAACTGCCACCTCCATTTCTTTTCGTTTTAAATTGAGATCCTAGTATCAGTATACAAAAAAAAGTCGTAGGGATTTCTAATTCCGTCTAATTCTCTTCTTTTTTAAATTTTGCTTTTTTTTTTCCTCCTCTAATTCGGTTGTACAAGATCTGTCAAAAGTGTCAACTTAAAAAGCAGAAAAAATAAAAATAGAAAATTAAAAAAAAATAAGTAATAAAAAAGGTATTAGATGATTGATAGTTTGTAATTCGAGAAACGCGTTAGGAGCATATGAAATTACGAAGATTTTAGAGCGCTTCTTAATCTTCTTCCAAGAAAATAGAGAAAAGAATTGTATTATCAGACATAACAAAGAATATAAATTAAGCCGCTTTTTTTAAAATTTCGATTAGAACCTTTGTAATTCTTTCGTAGCTAAGACTGTAAAGCAGTCGCGACGTAGAAGCACATATCATCATTATCATCATCATCATCATCATCATCAAGTCTCACTGACAGCACAGATTTCCCCAACACACATACACACTCTCTCTCTCTTCCTCCCCCCTATCCGTCATTATCATCCATTGCTCTCGGCAGGTCCTCAAAACTACATCTAGTGTCCGCACAGAGCTGATGTAAGTTCTTGCTGGTCGAACAACAGAGGTGTGTCTACGTGTAGCAGTTTATAGACGAACGTCACTCATGAGTCCATCTTTGCTTCTCTAACTGTGTCTTGCATTCTTTTTTGTGGGCTAGATTTTTCTCCGTTTGTTTTGTTGATATCTTTTTGGTGCATCCATACAGTAGTATTGACGCAGCAACAGCTTGGAAAAAATCTCGTTCAAGAAAGATTAAAACTATATATATATATATATGTGTGTGTGTGTGTGTACGTATATTTAAAGACATTTTTTCGCGGTACAAAATTTAATTATAGCAAAAAAAAAAAAAAAAAAAAAGAAGCAAGGTTTTATTCATAATGAGAATAAAAGCTTTAAAAATACCTTAAACGTTGGCCCGACAGATAATCTTATGAATACATACGGGTCATCAATTGCAGAACACATACAGTCATCAATTGCAGAACACATGATAAAAAATCTAATACTGTGCTGAGAAATTTAGTGTTGACTTATTCTTTATACCGAGCAAGTCACACTCTTCATTTCATTTAAAAGTATTGGAGACAATTCATATTTTGTCCGGCAGACCTCTCTGTAAACAGAGAGAATGTCTAATAGGACTATATATTATTTCGATATAGTCTTCAATAAAGAAAAGTTTTCACCACCCTTGATATTCCCCATACTTTTTTTTATTTGATATTATCCTCAATTTAGCCCTGTTAAGCGAGGATCGAAACTGGCCTGTCATTTCTAAGCTTTTATTCTCATTATGAATAAAAGTAGAGAGTAGAGTTAGTGACCCGAAGTCTCCCTTTTCAATAGCAACGACGCCAAGGAGTAGGGGAGGGCGCTACTTCGTTGCCTGGATTGCTCCACTTAACCCTTGATCCTTACCTTATAATGCTAAGTGCTTAGCAAGGTGGCATCAGGTACCATTTTTGAGTCTTTGGTATGACTCGACCAAGGATTGTGGCCTTATGGGTAGAATATTTCCCAATGGTCCGGGAGACCGGGGTTCAATTCCAGGTCGATTCATACCAAAGACTTTAGAAAAATGGTACTTGATACCTCCTTGCTTAACACTCTGCATTATAAAGTACGTATCAAGGTTAAAGTGAAGCAATCCAGGGAAAGGAGTAGCGTCCTCTCCTACACCTCGGTGTTGGAGCTATTGAAAAGGGAGCCTTCGAGTCGCCCTCGACTACAGTCGCCAACTTTCCTTTACTTACTTCATGAATAAAACCTTGGGTCTTTTTATTGCTGAAATATATATATATATATATATATATATATATAGTGCCCTGGGTATGACAATAATTTGCACCCGATTGTGAGACTCCAGTTCCGTAGTCCAGGGGATTGTAGAGTCACCATTTTTTTGCCATTGCTGCCAGGTCCTCTATGAACCAGAGTGGTTGCATCTGTTAGTGTCCGTCAGTGGGTCAAGTAGATCTATTAAAGATAACGTTTTTAATGATTCTAAACATCAGTAATAAATTCACATCAGTTCTTAACAGTATAAAGTGTTTATTTGTTTCAAATGATTTTGAACTTAATTAATACCTCGACGCGTTAAACATTGTCATTTCAACCGCTATAAAATGTTTACCTGTTAAAAATGATTTTAAAGATAAATGATTATAAAGATATTGTACACAATAGGAAACAATAACGGTCACACTGTTCTTGTACATGAAATAAAACAACAAATGTTGACATGCCTTAAAACCAACCAACAATACACCCCCACATACAGTGGTATGCTTGTTAGCCGAGTGGTCTGAGACTTAGTCTAATGTAAAGTTGGATGGGTTTCGATCTCGGCTTCGAGCGTCCTACGTGTCTAGCCACACTGAAGAGTTCTGATAGAACGAAACAGTCTATCTGTGGATGACAATATATATATATATATATATATATATACGTCGGTTTGGTTTGGTTTCTTTGTTAATGGGATATCAACCTTTTTGGGTAATTAAATCGCAAAGCTATCTCTTTGCGGTATTTTTTAAACCATAGCTAGGGGATAAATGGGTACATAAATTTCCCTTGGATACTAGTCGAACATAATATCGCGACTAGAGTTCGAACTCGCTTACTACAATGTCGAAGTTCAGCACAGTAACCCCCATGACACGAGTACTCCTCCTTCTAAATATGTGTGTGTGTGTGTTTGCATGTATGTGTGTTACCAGCTATGACTATATGACACGTCATGTGTAGTAATTGCTGTAAATATATATATTTGTACGTGTGTGTATTATTCCGTTTGTGTATGTGTGTGTGTGTGTGCTTCTACCGTCATGCGAAGTAATTGCCGTAAAGATATATATATATATATATATATATATATATATATATATATTATATATATATGTGTGTGTGTGTGTGTTTGTATGTGTATGTGTGCGTGTTTTCTCCAATCAATGTATAACAAGTCATGCGAAGTAATTTCTATATATATATATATATATATATATATGTGTGTGTGTGTGTGTGTGTGTGTGCGTGTGTGTATGTGTGCGTGCGTGCGTATGTATCTTTGCTTGTGTGTGTGTTTCCACCAATCAGTTAATGACCTGTCATGCGTAGTAATTGTTGTATATATATATATATATATATATATATAATCGTGTGTATCTGGGTGTGTGCGTGTGAGTGCGTATATATGTAAGTGTGTGTTTTCACCAATCAATATATAACACATCATTCGTAGTAATTGCCGTAAATATGAGGGTCATAAACTTCATTATAAAATTTTTCATGCTTTTCCATTAATTACAATTTCGTGTTTTCCTCATTTGCAGAGATTTTTGGCTGGTTTGGTTTTGCTAATTTATTTAACGGCATATTAACTCCTAATGGATAATTCAATGCCGAAATTTAATTCATTTCTAAATCTGTTATTACATTCAGAATTACATCTTCAATTTTCCATTTTTAAATTGCACTTTTTTATTGGTCTTTAATCATTTGTTGGCTCACAGTTATTTGATATCAAGTATCCCTAACTAATACCAATAATTTTCACACTGTGGTATTGTTTTATGTATTCACCTCTCATATTAATATTTATACACATTTATATGCTTTTACCTATTGATTTCTATTTAATAATCATAGTTTTTTGCATAGTATTTTGTTTCCAATAACTCAAAATAATCCATTGTAAACAAATATATCTTCTAGTAAACAATTCTTAATACAAACAATGTACACCCATTAGATCGGTATCAAGTATTCCTATCAAATACAAATAATGACAAGTATTAACACTTCAGGTCAGTGTGGACAATGACAAGTATTAACACTTCAGGTCAGTGTGGACGAAAGAATAAGGACAACGAAGGGGTACTCAACTCTTCCCAGAGCTTAGATGTAATATCAATGACGTAAGGAAGGGGGTGTCACGTGTTGTAATGGTTAAACCGCTAGACTGCGTAATCGTTGTAAGCGAGTTCGAACTCCAGTCACGCTATTTCATTCTCTTTCAGAAATACTCTTGGGAAAGGTATGAATCCCCTTATCCTCCCTGCTATGGTTTAAATAGTACCACAACTGTTTTTCTCGAAGGACGGCTTTGGCATTAAATAATACAGGAAGGTTGATACGCCATTGACCAAATAAGCAGACAATGATGTGAGAGTGAATGTGTTAATAAAATTCGCCGTAATTTTCAACTGGTAAACACTTTCTACTTCGTTGCAATATAAATGCTGAAACAATTAGTGTATTAATAAAGTACACAAACATTTTTAAACAGGTAAACACTTCATAGCTGCAATATTAAAATCTTAAAAGAAAATTTAGTTGAAAATTATTTTAGACATGATCTCTAACATGTCTACTTGACTCTTAAAGGAAATTCTAATAGGCACAGAGTAGACATAGATGCAATGGGAACGGATATGAAGCGACATACTCATCAGAAGTGGAACATTGCCACCGGACACAGTTTTTTGGTCAAACTCAGAACACCATATTAATATTGAAGAAATACCTCCAACATTTTAAACTGTAACATCTGTAGTGCAAGTGAACTTACTATTTTTTCATATAATCTGATACATCCTAACTTCATATGAACTTAGGCAAGTGCCAATGGTAGCTCCATCTATGTCTTACTATTTTTTCATATAATCTGATACATCCTAACTTCATATGAACTTAGGCAAGTACCAATGGTTGCTCCATCTATGTCTTACTATTTTTTCATATAACCTGACACATCCTAAGTTCATATGAACTTAGGCAAGTGCCAATGGTAGCTCTATCTATGTCTTACTATTTTTTCATATGAACTGAGACATCCTAACCTCATAGGAACTTAGGCAAGTGCCAATGGTAGCTCCATCTATGTCTTACAACTTTTTTCAAATAAGATCTGTTATGATCATGGCTTGGAATGGTGCACAGCAAGCGGTTGTGGTTGAAACTTTTTTTTTAAAAGAGGTGAATTTGTAATTGCTATACAAAGAATCTTTGCGAGCTCATTTAATCTTACGTCGAAATGATGTTGTTCCGAATAAAATTTTCAACCTATATCAGCATCAATTTTCTTTTCGGAACCGCATCCTTGTGACGAAATATGAAATGAACACGAAAATCTTTTTGTTTCGCAATCACAGAATCAACAGTCTTAAAAGAAGTTTTAACAGCAAACGAACGGTATTCACAGTCTCATCCATGATCGTAATTGACTTTATCTGAAAAACAAATGGCAAGATATTTATTAGATGGAGCTACCACTGCTACTTGCCTAAATTCCTTTGTACCACAGAGGTGACAGTTTAAAATGTGGGAGGTATTTCTGCTGCGCTTTGAATTACGAAGATCCTTAAATAAGTTTTCAGACTTTTTTTCGTATGGGCACTTTTATTGATAGTACACACATGAAGATCTAGTCCTCTTCGAAGTAATCTCCTCCAGCTCCAATGCACTTGTTGTACCGTTCTAACAACATCTGGAAGGCCCCATGGAAGTCCTCTTGTGTGAGCGTGTCAATGACCTTCGTCACAGCCTCTTTCTACTCCTCAATTGTCTCATAACGACAGCCTCTGAGCTTAGGGAATAACCAAAAATCACAGGGAACAAGGTCTGGACTATAGGAACGCAGAGGAACTGTCTTGATGCCCGTCTTGGTCTAAGAGTCTGTGACAAGGATTGAGTTGTGGACTGGTGCATTGTCCTGCTGGAAATTCCACTGACCCGATTTGAAGAGTGCTGGCCTCTTCCGACAGAATCTCTTCCTGAACTCCCTTAAAACCTTAACATAGTAACCCTAACCCTAACCCTTCGGCCAATCAATTCTGGTGAATTAACTTCCTTACTCCTCCCACACCTCTCATCATCCCTCACAGACTCCCTGCCTTCCTTGAATCTCTTATGCCGCTCAAAAACTGATGCTCTATTCATGCAAGATGATCGAAGAGCAGTCTGAAGCATTCCCTACGTTTCTGTGGCATTTTTTCCAAGTTTAGAATAGAATTTTATTGCATATCGTTCTTCTAAAGTGTCCTCACATCCAAATTGCATTTTTGAACTTCACCAGCTGTGACAATAAGTCTTTAGTAGGGTGTATTCTAATTTCTGCTGTAGCTGCTCATTTGAAGTTGAAATCATAAAAATTGGCCAGTCATCTCATAAGATACATCGCAATATCATACGGAATTTTCATGAGTCTACGACAATTTCAAATGCGTGTACAAAAACAGTCTGGAAACTTATTGAATGCACCACGTGCCATAACAATCATGTACGTCGTTTTTGTTTTGAATTTAGATACAAAATAAAAAGGGAAAATAGATTTTAAATCATATCTACGTATTCTGACGTCTTTTTAAGGTATTTCCTTCCTCTGGCCTTAGAACGTGCATTCATATCATGTAAGCATGTTTTTATAGGCGGTTTCGAATTTTAAAGAAAAATATCAAATCTTAGCGGGAGGAAACAGATGTATGTTACCAGAGGCGGCACTTGGGACCTGTAGACACTTGCAAATGTTGTGGGGATGGAGGAGCTCCACGGGTACAATATTTCTGAGAAAAATCTTAAAGAATAAGATAGATATTTCGAAAACATCTTTATTTAAAAAAAAATCTTACGCCGAATTTTTTTTTTACAAAATACCAAATTTATTAGTATATATATTTACTTAGGAGAGGATGTGACACAATATCAATTTTTAAGACGATTACAACTGGTTTGATTTCTGAGTTTTCCTTCTTCGAGACCGGTTGCTCTACCAAAGCTAGAGAAACGATAGTTAGTGGATGAAGAGATGGATTCATGCCTCTTAAATATAAGTAAATTGTAAATCGTTGAGGACATCGTTTTCAGTTGCTATGAGAGCTCGTCTAATTAATTATTTTTGTGCCATTGTTGATCTATATACATTCTTTAGAGATTTAATCTAGGAGACTCTCCTCTCTCCAACTGCATTAGTGACTATTTAATTCAAATAAATCCGTAGTGCCATTTCGACCTAAAGGAATTTTGATGTTGATCTATAGTTGACAACAAGAGGATAGATATCAGAAGCCAGTAATTCTTATACTGTGATTCGTCTATAAAAAATGAAAAAATATTTCTTTCAATTTATTTATGCCCTCTCGTTGGCGTGGAACCCTGGGTTGCAGCTCCTGTCTTAGTTCAGCGCAGGATACTGGATTATTATCTGAATTTTTTGTGGTAAGGAATTATCATTATGGCTCTTCGACTAACATCAGGAGTAGTGTATCTGATAGTCTTCTGGACAAACATATAATCTGGTTTAGGGAAAATGCCAAAAGCAGCATCACAATGAACAATAAATTCGGAAGATCATGTGTACATCCTAGGATAGTCCCCTGTGGATAAAATAAAGAGTTCAGTTAAAAATTCCCCGGAAGGTATCAAATACGACAGACCATGGAAGGAGGTCGGAGAGTACAACGATTGTAATGTTTTACCAATAACAATTGTGCCTGGCTGCTCAAAGTGTTTTACTGTTACAATGTAACACAGTAGTAGTATCTCTCCTGTCATCGAAGAAATCTGCGACAAAACCGGTTCCCACATGATAATTGCTTGGATAAAAGATGTTCGTGAAACATCCAACTTATCCATTTAGAGGTGAATATAAACGGAATATCAAATCCAAACTAATCAGTATGTCCCAATTTCTTTATTTATTTTCTTTATTGGCAAGAACGCGTTTGGTTTGGTTGGGTTATTTGGTTTTTATTGCATATCAACCTTTTTTGGATATTTAACGCCAAATCTATTTTTATACAATAGAAAATTCTATTTCAAACTATTAATTTTAGCATGGGCACACATTTTAATTGTCGAAAACATTTCTATTTCAAACTATCCAGTTTATTCAAACAGTTCTAATTCAGCTAATTCAGTTTAGTATAAGTATAGATTTTGTTTACACAATGTCAAAACAGCTCTATATATAACAATTCATTTTAATGTAAGTACAGTTTCAATGTCGAAAACAGCTCCATTTCAAATAATTCAGTTTAGGATAAGCACACAGTTTAAATGTAATTACAGTCTAATTGTCAAAAACATTTCTATTTCAAGCAATTCAGTTTAGTCAAACAGTTCTAATTCAAACAATTCAGTTAGTATAAGTATATATTTTGTTTAAACAGAGTTAAATATCAAAACAGTTCTATATATAACAATTCAGTTTAATGTAAGTACAGTTTTAATGTCAAAAACAGTTCCATTTCAAACAATTCAGTTTCGCATAAGACCGCAGTTTAGATATAAGTACAGTTTAATTGTCAACACCATTTCTATTTCAAGCTATTCAGTTTAGTCAAACAGTTCGAATTCAAACAATACAGTTTAGCATAAGTATGCGGTTAGTTCTATTTAACCCATAGAGCTAAATGTCAAAACAGCTTTATTTCAGATAACTCAGTTTAGCATAAGTACACAGTTTAGATGTCAAAACAGTTCTATTTCGAGCCTTTCAGTTTGGCGTAAGTACGCAGTATAAATGCCAACACAGTTCTATTTTAAACAATTAAGTTCAGCATTAATACGCAGTTTAAGTAAAAAACAAAACAAACTGTACACTCAGACAACAGTTCAGTTCTGTTTAACCCATAGATGGATCCCTTATCAGGTGTTAACCACTCCGGTTCAGTGTTGACCTGAGAGTGATGGCAATAAATTTCCCAAAGTTCCAGCATCCCTGGAACCTCACAATGAGATTGTTTAGTGTCATATCAGGACACTCGTTGGGGGTCTTCCCCCTCCGCAGAAAAGCAGTCGGTGTATTCTACAGTCGGTGTATTCTACAAGCAAGGACGCGTGCAATGAGTAATAATAAATGAATAAATAATGATAATACAGCAAATGATTTACACAAAAATGATACGATGTAAAACAAATGTTGTTCCGGAATATTATGTGTTTGTATTGACTCACCGATCCGTCACCGGCAGGATCTGATTCAAGGTCAATTTTAAAGCGAAGTACAACAGGATTTAATTCAGTTTTAATTTTTCTAGACTGATTGCCTTATCAGTCAGCCCTACTCTTTGCCCATAGCTGAAATGGATGAGAAAAATGGATTTATGTTTTTGCTAAGGGCATTAGCACAAGGCGAGGTGCAAACGTCTAAGATTTTAATGTGGGCCGCTGATTCCATTCCCTACGACGATAATCACTAAGCTAAGTGCGCCTCTGGGTGGTATGAGCCATCTATTAATTTCTTATGTCGTAAAAGTATAGAAAATGGACTTCATTTGCTTCAAGCTTTGCTTTTATTCCTTGGATAAATGAATTTAGAAATTGACCTCTTTCCTATTTAAAAAAAAAAGACAAATCGTTACATTTTCATTTACATTAGATCTGAAACAAAAAAAAAACAAAAAAACAAAACAAAAAAAAACAAAAAACAAAAAAACAAAAACAAAAACAAAACGAAACAAAGCAAAAGAATTAAAAAAACAAAGAAATCAGCAAATGAATTTGCATCTAATCATATTCATCGTCTTTAAGTCGTACTGATCTCACGTGTTCTCTTTACCCTCTCTTACCATCCGTCCCTATCGGTTATCGCTCTCATAGAACATACAGCTGCACTTGGAAGGTCCCCCATGATCTCTAAATTAATAAAAAATGAATAATATATATGATATATTCTAGTAGTAGTGTTTGTATGTGTGTCATTCACTCGATCTTGGTTAAGCCGTCTTCACACCTGTATTCATATATGAAGTGTGTCAGGGTGTTCGAAGCTGGTCGCCTGACACATGGAAGGAACAGGTTTTAATTCAGAGTTTTCCTTCTCCTAAACCGGTTGCCATACCAAGGTTAAAGTGCCTAGTCTACTCGACTATTTACCCATAGCTGAAAGGACAATAGTTGGATGCATGACTTTACTGAGGTTATTAGCACAATGGGAAATGTAAAAAGTCCCGTCTAGGATTTGAACTCATATCGCCGAGTCTTTTTCCTACGAAGATAAACGTTAAACTACGTGTATTTCCAGATTGTTGCAAGATTGAAATAATAGATATAGATTTTCAAATATTAGATATTCTGACTCACACGAACACCTACATTCATCTATCGATACAAACACGACGTGTTCATACTAAATAATAGATTGGCTGAATCTTTTATTAGTGGTGTAATGGCTAAAGAGCTGGACTGTGGTCTCGATGTTAGCTAGTTCGAACTCCAGTCGTGCTATTACGTTTTTAATTCTCTTGCAAATGTTAAGAACCTTCTTATACCTCCAGCTATGGTTTAAATAGTATAACTGCTGTTCTTCTTGAGGGATAGATTTGGCATCAACTAAACCACGAAAGTTAATAAGCTTTTAAACAAAGAAATGGAAACCAAAATCCTTTATTTTGCCTATAGTTTCAAAAATTTCCACCGATGGTGTTACTAAGTAATAGATATTTACAGGTCGATTGAGAATTTGGCTGTGATTCGATTATCTCTGTCAGGTGACCGATAAGTCCGAAAAGTTGAATTGAAATTTTACTTTAGTCAGCAGAGAAACCGTCTTGAGCGAGGTTGTTTTGTTTCCATCTCTGACTCACAATATCTACGGTCGTTAAAATATGTGTGTAAATCGATAAAGGGAATACAATATGCGCACAAAAGAAGAATTCTTGTTTAGCCCACTCGATATAACATAGCAATACTTAGGACCATTTGACTGTGTGAAAATGAAGGAATAGTGTTCAATAGAATAATTAGTGTTAAATCGCAATACTTATAACCACTTCATTACAAAAAAAAAAAAAAAGATTAATATTAAATAATATTAAATAGAATTATAAGTTAAACAGCATAGGTTCATTACGACAGATGATGATTGAAGGCGACGGTCAACTGAGAGAAAACAAGATGGCAATGAGATGCGACGATGGACCAAAGAGAATAAGAAGAGACAATATAACATGTATTTGTTCGTATCCGAGCTCAAAATAAAATGCAGAAGTTGACGTCCATCAGTTGCTGATGAAGACGCTCTAAAACTCAAGGTATTAGAAAACACGAAGCACTAAGATCACTAAAACACTGTGTAATTAAAAAAATGTTAACCCCTTTTAAAATTTAGAACAGTTTCCAAATGTTCATAATTCCTATAAACGAATTTTTGTAATCTACAGGTGGTTAAAAAATGTAAATATTTCATTACAAACAGCAGAAATGATATAACGGATACCATTTGGGATTGATTCCAATAAAATGTTGACAGGGAATAAGAACAGGTGGAGGCTTTAAAATCATAACCTCAGAAAGGAAATCTCATTGAAATGTTCACAATTTTGAACCGCCTGGTATATCATACATTGAACATTTGAAAAGTTTCAAAACACATGTAAGAATCCGCGAAAAGTTGCCGTCGATAGTGTCGAATAAAAATCAAAAATTCTAATGCACCCGAATAATTTTGCGTCTTTATTTAATGGCATATCAACCTTTGTAGATTATTTAATGCCAAGGCCCTCGTTCGAGAAGAACAGTAGTGGTACTATTTAACCCATAGCTGGGAGGATAAGGGGGTTCATATTTGTCCGAAAGTGAACGTAATAGCGCGACTGGATTTCGAACTCGCTTACCACGATTCTGTAGTCCATCACTTAAACCATGACGCCAATTCCCTTACCATAAGTACATTGTTAAGTTCTATTTAACCCATAAATAGGACCCTATTAGGTGTTACCACACCAGGCCAAAGTAGTCCTGGGAGCGATGGCAATAAAAAGGTACTCCGTATTCCCCAAAGCTCCAGCATTACTGGAGCCTCACCATTAGATTGAATAGTGTCATATTAACAGAACACTCGTTAGGCAAGTCTTATCCCTCTGCAGAGATGCAGTCGGTTTATTATGCAACCCCAGTCGACTGGGCGAGCCTATCTATGGGTGAAATAGAATTGTGCGATATTTGAACTGTGTGTAAACAAATGTCTCATGCTAAATTGAATTGTAAGAAATAGAAATGTTTCATCCTTCAAGCAAATGACTGAGATTTAATTGAATCGTTACATAGCAATACTTGGAACCATTTAACAGTATGTAAACGAATAAGTTATATTGAATAGAATTAGTATTAAACAGTTGTCTTCAAATTCATTAACTGTGTGCCTAAATTGAATAATTGCTATAACATAGCAATACTTGGAACCATTTGACTTTGTGCAAATGAATAAATAGTGTTCAATAGAAAAATTAGTGCTAAATAGCAATAACCACTTCAATGCAAACAAATGATTAATATTAAATAGAATTATAAGTGTTTGCTTGTAATAATTGAAACCATTTAACTTTGAAAAAACAAAAACAATACTCGAGTGCCAACAGATTGGTTGTAAGTTATTTAGAAATGAAATTACAAACAAATGATGTGCCTAAACAAATGAATGATGTTAAATTCTGACTGTTATATAGCACGACTTTAAACCATTTAATTGCGTGCAAAAAAATGAGCTCAGGCTCGTTTAAAAATGTTATCAAAAATGTTTTTACAAATCATAAATTTGACATATATGAATATACAGGATTTCGAATTAAATTACCTATAATAGCTGCAATACCATAAAACCAAACATACTAAACCAATCACTTACAACTCAGGTTGTTACTATGGCGGTATTAGGTTTGGTTGGGTTGGGTTGGATTTTATGGCATATCAACCTTTGTAGGTTATTTAATGCTAAATCCATTTTATACAAATAAACAATTCTATTTCAAACAATTCAATTTAGCATAAGTACACAATTTAATTGTAAAAACATTTCTATTTCAAACCATTCACTTCAGTCAAACAGTTCTAATTCAAACAATTCAGTTTAGTATAAATATAGTTTTTGCTTATACACAGTTAAATGTCAAAACTGTTCTATTTCAAACAATTAGTTTAGCATTAGTACACAGTTCAAATGTCAAACAGTTCTATATCAAGCAATTCAGTTTAGCATTAGGGCACATTTTAGTTCTATTAGCCCCATAGAGAGGACCCTATCATGTGCTACCACTCCAGTTCAAAGTGAACCTAGCAGCGAAGGCAATGAAGG
>CAUZXS010003719.1:0-100000 GCA_963585895.1 Sepioteuthis lessoniana
TATACATATAAATATCTACATCTATCTGTATATATATGAGTATTATTTGGTCCAGTTAAACCAGAGTTGGGAGTAATTCCATCAGGATAAGAAAAATATTCAAGAGTGACCATTAAAATTTTCCTGTTAAAGAGCTCAATGTAACAGACATAAGAGAGCAATAATTTCATTTAGAAAAAATAACAAACCTAGTCACATTAGGATTATAAATTTATTTCCATCCTGTTATGCGTTTTTGAAAAATTCAATAGGATCTGATGAGGTCCTGTTAATTTTTTCGTATTTTTGAATTTTTCAAAAACGCATAACAGGATGGAAATAAATTTATAATCCTAATGTGACTGGTTTGTTGTTTTTTCTTAATGAAATATATATATATATATATATGTAGTAATATATATATTATATATGTACATCCATATATAGGCAAATTTTTTGAGAGTACAGGGAGGGTGAGGAACTGTTTTGATGCCCATCTTAGTCAAATAGTCTGTGACATGGATAGAGTTGTGGACTGGTGCATTGTCCTGGTGGAAATGCCACTGACCTGATTTGAAGAGTGCTGGCCTCTTCTGACGGAATCTCTTCCTGAACTCCCTTAAAATCTCAACATACTAACCCTGACCCTAACCCTTTGGCCATTCAACTTTGGTGTATTGACTTGCTTACTCCTTCCGCACCTATCATCATCCCGTCACAGACTCCCTGCCTTCCTTGAATTTCTTATGCCACTCAAAAAACTCATGCTCGATCTATGCATGGTGGTCGAAAAGCAGTCTGAAGCATTCCATACGTTTCTGGGTCATTTTTTCCAAGTTTAAAACAGAAATTTATTGCATATTGTTCTTCTAAAGTGTCTTCACATCCAGATTGCATTTTTGAAATTCACAAGCTGTGACAATCAGGCTTTAGGTATTATTCCAATTCCTGCTGTAGCTGTTCATTTGAACCCAAAATCATAAAAAATTGGTCAGTCATCTCATATGATATATTGCAATAACATAGTGAATTTTCAAGAGTCTACAACAATTTTAAATGCCAGTACAAAAAATGTCTGCAAACTTATTGATGGCACCTTGTATATATATATATATATATATATGTAAGTATGTACTGACCCATTCAGTACGAGGGTAGAGTGTTTTCCATTGGTTTGGTAGATTAAGGTTCAATCTCAGTTCATGTCATACAAAAGACTAAAACAATGGTATTTAATGCCACCTTGCTTTACACCCAGGATATTAAGGTATGGATGAAAAGTAAAGTAGAATAATCTAGGGAAAGGTGTAGCATTCTTACTGACACCTCAGTATATTAGCTAATAATAAGGTCGCATTCAGGTCGCCCTCAAATACCATGTTATATTTATATTCAAAAATGTATTATATACAGCTTACAATCATTTTATAGTCTTGTATCTACAGTGTTTGTATCCATGTTAGAGCCACTGGTATGGTAAAATAACTTCAAAACTAAATTTTCGGTTGGTGATAAGGCCAGCTTTATCACCTGACGATTGTGAATATGTGGATTTGCCTGTTGCAATTTTTCTGCTTTTGAATTTGGTTTTGAACTTATTTTCCTATCTATCTATATATAAACCTTTATATTTATAATTCCAAAAGATACAAGAATTAAATGAGATTAAACTGCTTCATTTTGTTTGTTTCCTTTGCCTGTGAAGGTTTTGGTATATAATAATAAATGTATTTCATGGATGTGTGTGTTTTCACTTGTATAAATGTGGGACGATGTTTCAAAAGGTATATTAATAAAAAAAATGGATGGTTGTGCTTGCATTTATGAATTTTAGTGCATATTTTTATATATACTGTAGACAGTAGCAATTCTAAGGTGTTGCTGTGATAAACCTACTTATTTGACAAGACATCTAGAATGATGTTAATTCCTAATGAGTTGTCAAGAAATGTGACCTTTTAGTAAAAATGGATCTCATTCTAATACATGCACACACACACACACACATACACACACACACACGCACACACATTTTAACTGGCTCATTGGCCTAGTGGGTAGAGTGTTCGCCAATGGTCGAGGAGAGCTGGGTTCAATCCCTGGTTGCGTCATACCAAAAACTTTAAAAATGGTACTTGATACCTCCTTGATTAACACTCAGCAATATAAGGTATGTATCAAGGGTAAAGTGGAGCAATCCTGGGAAAGGAGTAATGCCCTCCCCTACACCTCGGTGTAGTAGCTATTGAAAAGGGAGCCTTCGGGTTGCCCTCGACTATGGTTGCCAACTTTACTTACTTTTTACTTATGTGTGTGTGTGTGTGTGTGTGTGTGTTTGTGTATATATATTCCTTATAAAAGACATATATAAGGTCCAACAAATGTAACCTTATCGTAAAAATGAACCTTATCCAACACAAACATATTTTATCCAACACATATCCAAAAAATATAACTTTGTAATAAAATTGGACCTTATCCAACAAATACACACACATGCACACATACCTTTACAAACATATATCGATGAAATGTAACTTTATATTAAAAATGGACCTTATCCAACAAATACACCCATATACCTTACACAACACATATTCAAGAAATGTAATTTCATAGTAAAAATGGACCTTATCCAAAAAATACATGCACATACCTACACAGCTTAACCAACACGTATCCAAGAAATGTGACTTTATAGTAAAAATGGACCATATCCAACAAATACACAAACTCATACACACATCTTACCCCACATATATCTCAGAAATGTGACTTTATAGTAAAAATGGACCTTATCCAACAAATACACGACACTCACCCATATCCCTTACCCAACATATTTAAGAAATATGGCTTTATAGTAAAAGTAGACCTTTTTCAATGCGTGTGCACATACACACGCATCATATTGAACACATATCCAAGAAATGGGAATTAATTTTAAAAATGGACCTTATCCAACATACACATACAGATCCGATACAACGTATATCCAAGATATCTGACTTTATTGAAAAATGGACTATATCCAACAAATTCACACACAAGGCGCCTCTGGTGGTGTAATGGTTAGCAAGCTCGACTAGCAAACCTACACGAGTGAGTTCGAGTCTCATTGGGTGCCTCTTTCATATGGCCTTGTGCCACATCTAAGCAAAAAGCTTAGTAAATTTCCAACAAATTCACACACACACACACCTTATCCAAGACATATCCAAGAAATGAGACTTTATAATAAAAACGGACCTTATCCAACAAATACACAATCACACACCCACAACATATACCCAAGAAATATGACTTTATAGTAAAAATGGACCTTATCCAACACACACACACACACACACACCTTACTGAACACATATCCAAGCAATGTGACTTTATATTAAATGTAGACCAACATACACGCACATATCTTAGCCAACACATATCCAAGAAATTTAACTTTATTTAAAGATAGACCTTATCCATACACTCATACCTTATTGACCACATATCCAAGAAATGTGACTTTTTCGTAAAAATGGACCTTATCCAACATTTACATACCAATCTTATACAACACATATTGAAGAAATATGACTTTATTGAAAAATGGAACTTATCCAACAAATACACACACACCTTACCCAACTCATATCTAAGAAATGTGACTTTATGGTCAAAATAGACCTAATCCTACAAATACACACACACACACACACACACATCTTGTCCAAGAAATGAGACTTTATAATAAAAGTGGACCTTATGCAACAAATACACAGTCACACACCCACAGCCTAACCGAATGCATACCCAAGAAATATGACTTTATTTAAAGATGGACCTTATCAAACATACATATACACTCACATAGACCACATATCCAAGAAATGTGACTATATGGTAAAAATGGACCTTATCCAAAACACACACACACACACACACACACAAATCTTATCCCATACATATCCAAGAAATGTGACTTTATAGTAAAAATAGACCTTACCCAACATGATGAATAAGGACCATTTTACTATAAAGTCACATTTCTTGAATATATTAAAAATTAACTCCATTTTAGGCATCTTGTCAGGTCAGTTGGCTAACCTCTGCAACATTCCAGAATTTCTATTGTTTCCTGTATTCATAAAATTATACCTTAAAGTTTTTTATATGCAGTCAAAATTGGAATGGAAATATGTCTTGAACTTGATAAAGGAAGCATAATTAATATTAAATAGAAGTGTGGTCTTCGTTATTTTTGTGTGGAATTGAACTGGAAACTGGAAAAGAGTCAGGTGTTTTTTGGGATTTGAACATTTTTTTTCTTTTGAGAGTAAAGAATTGTATAATAATCTGGGAATTCATGCTCATAGCTTGAATCAAAGACTTTAATTCTTCAGATAAGGTCACACTAATCCTCTCCTGTGTTATCTTCTTTCATGAAATGACTGAACTCAAATTGTCACTATTTTTTGAATTTGTGATTTGGTTTAGTTTCTTTGTTTAATATGCCAATAAACAAAGAAACCAAACCTTTGTGGGTTATTTAATACCAAAGCCATCCTTGTAGGACAATATTAGTGATACTGTTTAATCCATAGCTAGTGGGATAAAGGTGTTCATATCTTTCCTAAGTGTATTCATCCAAAAGGAAACATTATAGCGTGACTTGAGTTCAAACCCACTTACTCTGAGGCTACATTTTGAATTTGTATCATTAAAATGATTTCCATATTTTACAGTATTTGGCCACTGACATTATGCCATAAAGGAAATTGATTTTTGTTGATTTCTAAAAAAATACTTTCATTCTTCACTTTGATTTGAATTCAGTTGTGAACTTATTTACTAAGCTTTGCTCAGTCTGACGTATAGGCCCCACCTTGTTTACAGTACTCAGTGTTTTTGAGTAGTTACTCATTTCAGAAGTGAACAAGATGATTACTGTGAGGTTCCATTTATGGAGATCTAGGGAGTGTGGAGTACAGTTTTATTGCTATTACTCCCATGTCTATTTTGATTCAGAGAGGTAGCATCTGTTAGGGACCTATTTATTGGTCAAATAGATATGTTTGCCAATTTTTCGTATTCAGTAGGACCGTATGCACAAAAAGAAAAAAAAATGCTAAAGAAATAATCAGATGAAAAAATGTAAATATGTACTTAGAATGAAGGTGATTTCCGAACGTCTATTCATAAAATAACCTTAGATAGGTTAACATGAAGTTAAAATCAATCAAGTTCTTTGCTGCGTAACTTTGCTGATCTTGTGGGAATCGGTGCTATTAGTGAGATTTTACCATAAGTCTTAACTGTAAACTTATTGTCTGCCAGACCAACTTTAAAAATGGTTAGAAAAGTGTATAAGTTGGGTCATATGGAAAATTAGATCACAGGTAAGTTCAAGTCCAAATGATAAAGATATCAATGATAGCTAGCGGAAATAGAACATTCCGAATTTCAGGTTTTCCAATATTAGGGAGTGGAGAATTTGATTGAGGAACAAAAAAAAAAATTATGGAAAACAACAGCAACAGTATGAACAACTTTATTTTTTACTTAAGATATTTATGGAGTGCTGCCTCCAGAATTTCTTCAAAACCGCACAAAGTATCCTTACATAGTTCCTGTCTAGCCTTTTCTCCAAGCGTTTCGTTACAGTCTAAATGGTGCAACCATACTGTTGTGCTAGCTCGGCTACAGTTTGGAAGAATTCTTATTTTGTTTTGTTTGAGAGACTAGATTTCCATATGATCGATAGCCTATCAATAACAGCAGCTATACGACCACTTACCTCCCATCACACAGACCATCCGAATAAGACGAATAAGACTTGCTTGACAGTGCTGGGGAAGTAAGAACAAACTTATTAGAACTTATAATTTATATGGACTCCTACACATGAACACACCAGAGTTGGCTGACCAGGAAAGATGAGAGAGAGAGAGAGAGAGAGAATATCCATGTTCTCGGTACGGTTTGATTATGAAGAAAATGTTTTGTTGATTAAGCCAGTTTTGGTTCAATGGTTATAAAGTAAGTTTAAAGAAACCAAAGAAAAATCAAATTAGTCCTAAAAACTTTTTGCTTAAAAAGCATTTTTATAAATCTTTATTCTGTTGTTATAATAAGCTTGAGAGAGATAAAGCTGCTACAAAGGGTTTTTTTAAAAAAATCCTTTTCTTATAGTTATTTGATTTATTTCAAATTGCTTAAATATCACACGAATCACAAATTACTTGGTCTCCTCCTTCTCTGCATTAAAATATCAGTTTTCATTGCCAGCTTTTATTGGCAATTCTTTATATGCTTCTTCCATTTTCCATTTTTGTGTTTTTTGAAACCTTGACTGGAAATTCTTTTTGCTTTGATCAAAGTGTAATTTTGCACACATTATAGCTTTTGTCTTCTTTAAACTGTCACTTGCTTCTATGGATTTTCTTTCTTTTGCAGCTTTGAAACTAGACTTTGTTTTGAAATAGATGACTTTAAATATTTTAGTAAAGAAAGACAATGTTTTTTTTTCTGTTTGTTGTTCTTTTTTTGTTTTGTTTTTTGTTATTTATGAATTTGACGGTAAAGAACTGTTCTATTTTTTTTTCTTCTTTGTAATGCATTTGATATGTTTACTTATACGAATTTTTACTTGTATGTTTTCAGTTTATCATTTTATATGGTTATTTACTGAACTTAGCTTTGATATGGTACAAGTCCAAAAGTATGGGTGCACACAATGAGTATCGAACTCACGAGCAATGGTCTGCTAATCTAGCTTACTAACCATAACGCAATGTGAGGTGTCCATTTGACACTTTATAGACACACACCAAAATCATTCTGTAAAGTACATGTGAATAGAATATTTTGTGTGTGTGTGTGTGTGTGTGTACAAGAGGGTCGTTCAAAAAGTTCCCAGCCTCACTCCAAAGAAGAGCTACAATTGAACATTTTTGATGTAGTAACACACTGACCCTTATAAAAACTAATTCAGATTTCTGTGCAGGTGAAGCATGTGTGTGTGTGTGTGTGTGTGTGTGTGTTCAGGTTATGTACTTTGCAATTTATGATATAAACACGAAAAAATAGAAATATATATCTGATGTTTTGTATCTACGTGTATGTTTATGTATAACCGGATCGTTGGCCTAATGAGTAGAGTGTTTGCCAATGGTCCAGGAGACCGAGGTTCAATCCCAGATCGAGTCATACCCAAGATTCAAAAAATAGTACGTGATGCCACCTTGCTTAACACTCAGTATTATAAGGTAATGGTCAAGGATAGTGGAGCAATCAAGGGGATGGAGTAGCGCCCTCTCCTACACCTCGGTGAAGTACCTATCGAAAAGGGAGCCTTCTGGTCACCCTCGACTAAGGTCGCCAACTTCACTTTTTTTTACTTATATGTATAACTTTTGACATTAAATCTATTGAATGTACGTTTGCATGTTAGAAAACTTTTTATTTAAAAAAAAATTAACGTTATATAAAGTAAACCTCCTGGCCCCCTTGATGATTAGATGACACATTAAGTCTACTTTAGTGAAGGTAGACAAAAACTGTCCAGTTTCTTGGACCTTTTCTCTTTGTCAGATTTATATTTACTTTTTTAACTGAACTATTTCTTTTAACGTTTATATTTATTATAAAATCATAATTTATTACATTCTTTATCTATAACGTTTCAGCCTCTCTCTCCTATTTGGCCTTCTTCAATAAAAGAAAATCGTATTTGAATTTTAATGGACGCTAGACACCAACTGCCACCAGTTGAGTAAATACTATATTACCAGAAGAAGACTGGAGTTGGGGACATTTATCCGACTTCCCACAAAGTTAGATTTGACCTGAAGTCATTTTATAGTTGGATGTGGGGTGGGGCACGCAAAAAGAAGGCTGGGGGGTGACATGACAGCATAATCCTTTCTTTTTCAGTGAATCTATTTCAATGTTTGATTTATGATTAATATAATCAGTTAGATCTAACATCATACTATGAAAATTTCAAATCAAAATTCATCTAATGGTTATATATTATCAAGCTACAGACATTAAATTGATCTGGGTGGAGTGGGGGATAAAGTTAAAAGTGAAAATCATACTTGTCTATTATCGTCAATAATTGATTAACAATCAAAAATTTTCAGATTGTCAATTATAAGCGTATTTGATTATCATCTTCAACTTTATGTGCTTTTAATGGATTGGTTTGGTTTCATTGTTTACTGACATATCAACCTTCATGGGTTATTTGATGCCAAAGTCATCCTTGTAGAAGAACAGTTGTGGTACGATTTAAACTCATTGCTGGTAGGATAAAGTGGGTTCATACTTTTCCCAAGGGCATTAGTCCAGAAGTAAACATAATAGCCTAACTGGAGTTTGAACTTGTTATGATGTCGCAGTCCAGTATGTTAGCCTCTACGCCAAGGGAATTCCTTTTTTTTTTTAATCGTCTGATAGGATCTGTTATCATGACCATTAGGAGTCTCTCTCTCTCTCTCTCTCTCTCTCTCTCTCTCTCTCTCTCTCTCTCTCTCTAAAAGTAAAGTAAAGTTGGCGACTTTAGTCGTGGGTAACTCGAAGGCTTCTTTTTCAAAAGCTACTACACCGAGGTGTTGGAGAGGGCGCTGCTCCATTCTCTTCTCTGTCTGTCTGTCTGTCTCTCTCTCTCTCTCTCTCTATATATATATATAAATTTTTTGTTGGTCCAAAGAGAGAAAGAAATATTTTAAAATGAGTAGGTCCACGAAGAGATTTGTATTTTTTTAGGATTTATTTATTCATTTTTAAATGATTTTTAATAAATGAATGAATCCTAAAAATATACAAATCTCTTCGTGGACCTACTCATTTTAATATATATATATATATATATATATATATATATATATATATATATATATATATATATAATGACAGAGGTAACTGGCTCATTGGCCTTGTGAGTAGAGTGTTCGCTAATGGTCCGGGAGACCTGGGTTTAATCCCAGGTTGTGTCATACCGAAGACTTTAAAGATGGTGCTTAATACTTCCTTGCTTAACACTCAGCAATATAAGGTACGTATCAAGGGTAAAGTGGAGCAATCCAGGAAAAGGAGTAGCGCTCTCCCCTACGCCTCTGTGTAGTAGCTATTGAAAAGGGAGCCTTCGGGTCACCCTCGACTATGGTCGCCAACTTACTTTTTTACTATATATATATATATATATGTCATGATAACAGATCCTGGATACTAGTTGTTGGAGAGTTTTTAAATTTGAAAATCTGTTTGTAATTTACTGTTATTACTATGAAATATTATAATTATTATTGTTGTTGTTGTTGCGATTATTATTATTATTATTATTATTATTATTATTTTACTCTTTGAGAGTTTTCACACCAGCGTAAACCGATGGTTTCTCACAGGAGTTTGAGTGACAGCAAGTCTCCTCAAGTCTCCAGGACTCTTCTCAGTATTCTGGCCGATCTCAACACTGCAGTAGTTTGGATTGTCTTTGTGATTCATTAATGATATTATTAGATTTAATTGAAGTTTAATATTAAAGAAGAAAAAGACTGTAGTCGATCTGTCTTTTTTAATCTATTTCATTTTAGTTTATTGATATTGTTTTATTTTTTAGATTTTACTATTCAAAGACACTGTCAGCAAGTAAAAGTTAACAAAATGATAAATGAAGGGTAAAGATGTAACAAGTGTATTACAAAGGATCTTAATAATAGTAATTTTGTTAAAATGGACGTTATTATTTTACTATTATTTTTTTTTTTTAATTTTAATCGTAAATTTCAGTTATATTTTATAGTATCAGTAACGATCACAACTATATTACTCTTCTTCAATAAAAACTTACATTCATCAGCTTTATGCGAACACTGGATGCCGCCTAAAAGACTTGCTAAAGGCGATAACCAAAAGGGACGGATGGCGAGAAATAGTGAAGGGAATCGGTGCTTTCGGCACGCCTTGATCATATCTAATAATGATGATAATGATAATAATTATAATAATACGACGAATGGAGACAATCCAAACTACTGCATTGTTGAGATCGGCCAGAATACTGAGAAGAGTCCTGGAGACTTGAGGAGACTTGCTGTCACTCAAACTCCTGTGAGAAACCATCGGTTTACGCTGGTGTGAAAACTCTCAAAGAGTAAAATAATAATAATAATAATAATAATAATAATAATAATCGCAAACAGTTTTTTAAATTTCAGATTTCAAAGTTCCTAAAAAAAACTTGGATATGTTATTGATATGTGTATAGATATACTTTATTTAAAGCTACGTTGAAATATACAGCAGGCGCGTGTATGTGTGTGTGTTTTCATTTTAGTGAAAAATAGCTCATAGCTAAAAATGAGATTTACTTCTCATTTTTAAGTTAGGTATTTGTATTGAATTTTTTAAACTAACTAACCATTATAAGCTTGGAGTATGAACATGTTCCTGTAGATATAGATCTTTGTTCCCTGGCAATAACCTCTAGCCATAAAAACAACATTCTTCAACAGTCAAGCTATGACTCTTATTCTTACACTAGTACTTAGTATCGTTTAGTTATTTTCTATTTTACACACACTATTAATTACGTATTGGTTATAAATAATTTACATTAGTTTCTTGCCAAGAGGACTGAACCTGAATTTTCTGTTTTAAAGTGTGCCCACCTTATATTTTTTTTAATCATCTGAGCGTTGATCTTCTTTTAACTTGAACCATTTTTATCTAAAAACCAACATTACTACCATGTGAGCCTTCTACCATATTCCCACGTGTTGTCTAGAGTAGTTTTAATATGATAGTGTGTGCAGATAGTCTGCACCAGCTGTCATTTGATTCGATATTCTGTGTTCGTATTAAGCTTTTAAGCGTCTTTTATTTTCATACATTTGATGCCAGTCTTAATTATATTTCATATGACATGACAGAATTAGCATAAACTAGTGTTCGTTTCATATATGAGGGTAGGTTGATGACAAAGCTCATTTGGTAAAAACGTTGGCTCTTGAACCTAATCTTTTCGGTTCAAGTTTAAAGGTATGTATTCATCCATCACCCACACGAACAGAATGTGACACAAAGTAAGTTTTTAAGCGTATTACTATTGGATTTAGTTCAGAGTTTTCCTTTTCCCAGATTGTTTGCCGTGCTACGGCTATAGAACACAGTCTGCCCGACTATTTTACCCATAGCTAAAGGGAGAATAGTTGGTGTCATACCTTTCTTTAGGGTATTAACAATATGTTAAATGCAAACAGCTTCGTTCAGAATTTGAACACGGCACGCTGAGTCCACTTGCGACGACAATAAATATTTGGCCATGAGCAACTTGAATTTCAGAAGTAGATATGTTGATGAAAATCTACATATCCGCATTCATTTTATATTGAGATGAAATCATTTATATACATCTTTCGTATAAAAAATATCATTGTATATATTAACCAGGTAATTATTTGAGACTGATGCAAAAAGTCTTTAAAAAATCCACCTGCATTCTTTCGATTATTGAAAAAAAAAAGAGTTGATATGTAATTGACAATCATTCTTATCAAACGAAAAAGTAAGTTGCCAAAATAGTTGGGTATACTTCCCCCCACCCATCTCCCGCATGTCTCTTTTGACTCAAACATACACTCACACCTACATAAGCAAAGGTTTCTTCGGATAAATCTTGATCTCTATCGAAAAATCAGTTTCTTTCTCTAATTTTTTAAAATGGATGCACAAGTATATATGTGTATGTTTTTGTGTAAATATGAGAGTGTGTGAGTTTACACAACTATATATGAGTGTGTGTACATAAATATGTATGTGCATTCATATATGTATTTGTGTGTGTGTGTATATATATATATATATATATATATATATATATATATAATTTTAACTGTATAATTTTGATCTACGAAATTCATCGAGGAGTACTGAGTTAAGTGCATTGACAAGGGAGATGAGTATGTTGAAAAATATTTGTATAAAATAAATTGTTTCTTATCATTAGGCTATGGATTTATTGATGCACACACACACACACACACACACACACACACACACACACACACACACACACATTTGAACACCCATACTTTGATATAAGAATATGTGTATTTTTGTATTTGCCTATCATTTATATCTTATGTAGATCTAAGGTTTTGCATTATAAGAGTTAAGTTGAGTGATAAGTTCAATTTTCTAAGACAATAAATCAACTCTGGAGAAAAAAAAATGTCTTTTCTCCACCTCCCATACACTTACTCAAAAGTGTGATTCTAAAAATCTTAGGTGCAACTATTCTACTTTTTAGCAGCAATATTTGTCTTTATATTTTCATTCTTCTCTTTCTTTCTTTGTACTTTCTTTTTTCTTTTTTTTTAGTTTTCTCATTCTCCCCTGTCCCCCCATTTATCATAGTTCTGACTTGATATACTCTTCCTAAAGGGGCCAACACAACAAAGGCACTTCCTTACTTTAGAAGATAGCTGCTCTATAGGGAACACACACACACACACACACACACACACACACACACACACACACACACACACGCACGCACGCACACACATACACACACGCACACACATACACATACACACACGCACATAAGGAAAAAAGACAAGGAAAGGAAAAAAATCTTTATTTCTGCTACTTAGGCTTGTGAAAAAAAAAAAAAAAAAAAAAATTAAAAGAAAAACTTCATGCAAATAAACAAACCATTTTTTTCCCCTTCAGAGAATATATAGATAAACATCACTAATTATTTCATTCTTTAAGTTTTTTCATTTTCCTCCTTTTTTGTGTACATTACTTTTCATGACAATTTCTACTCTTTTCTGTTTTAAATATTGCATCGGGGAAATATGTTTCTCACTGTTTCCTGAGATGATATTTAAACTTAGATAAGACATCTATTATTGCAATATACAGAGGGAGTAGACTGTGGCTCATCTTGTAAATATGTTGGATTTTTTAAAAATCAGTTTTAATTTAAGTTTCTCAGGTTCAAATAAAAGAATAGTTACATTGACTCGGAAGAAATGTTTCTCTTTGCTGCAATTCTTTGTTCTATGTTTTAAAAGCACTTGCTGTTCGTTTTTCCTCACTGGAATATAACTGAAGGTTGACAGTATTAAGCTATTTAATTCTATTAATGGTGCTGAGTTGATGAGGTTTGTTACTAGAGATTCATAACAAGTTAATGTTGATTTCATATTTAAGAAATTATTTTATCATTGATTGATTGATTTTAACTCAATGTTTAGCCGTCTAGGGAATCGTATCCATTGTACATTTCTTATTACGTTTTTTGCATAGTTAGTTCTTTAGAGGTTTTTCCACACCATTATATGATATCAAGTATTCCTATCTAATACAAATAATTTACACACAGTAATATAGTTTCAAGTATTCTTATCTAATACTAATAATCATTTGGTTTCAAGTAATTATTTCTATTTCATAATAATTTGTTAGCAAACAGTTATATGGTTTCAAGTAACTAATAATAATCCTTAGTAAACAATTATAGCTTCAAGTAACTATTCTTAATACAAATGATCTACAGTTATGACATCAACTACACCTAGTTGACTCATAAATAGAACTCTAGTAGGTTCTCCCACTCAGGGACAAAGTGAACCTAGGAGTAATGGCAATGAAGGAATATTTCCCTATTCTACTCTACTACTTACCTACAGATGGAAGAAGAATAGATAGATTCCTGTCTTTCCAAAGGGCTTTAGCATGAAGTGGAATACAGTCTCATTTAGGGTTTGAACTCAAGTCACCATTTCCTCTGACAATAACTGTTATACTAATTATGCCCCAGTATATGATATGCCATACTCCAACAAGGTCCACTTGGTGTTATGGTTTTGTTGTTGGGAAGTAGAATTCATCACTAAACTCTTTTTTTTTTTTTTTATCTTGGACGAAACTGTTTGTGTTTCACTTCACTGAGAAAGGTATGAATTCATCTTTTCTACTAGCTATGGGTAAATAGTAGGACAGATTGGGTTCTTTAACATTGTTAATGCATCCAGTCTGGAAGGAAAAAGATTGAATTTAAGCCAGTTGTATTCTGCTTGAAAACTGACCTTGTATCACATTCTGTCCATTTTACTGAGGGATGAGATGAAGATAGACCCTAAGAAGAGTCGGCTGAATACTGATTAAACATGAGTATTTTGAGCAAGATAAATTTTTCTATTCTTGCCCTCTCTCTCTCTTTTAAAATCTTTTTAAAGAGTACAATCCCATTTAATAATATGCTTATAAAATCCATAAAAGCACATTAGTGAAAGTGTAGTCAGGACTAGATGTGTGCCAAAGAAATGGGATAATTATGGATGGTTTGTGTCTAGTAGGCATCTCGGCTCACTGAAAATTTTTCCATTGTGGGTGGTCTGTTCATGTGATTCTGTAATATGCAATACTTGACTGTTATTAATATCAATAACAATGACCTCTGGACTCAGATTTACCGATACATCATTGCCATAATACATTTTTCTTCTGTTGTATTGCATCTCTTTTTAAATGCATCCTCAAATGTCTGTCTCTGTCACTATAGCAATTACAGCTGGAATATAGTCTTCTATTGAATAAAATAAGAGAGGGCTCAAGGACAAGCTAGTTTGCTATATTTATCAGTGCTCACAAAAATGTTATTAGGTATTTATTGATATAAATGTCACTGTGTTTCAAGCTTATGAAATATAAAAGGTTCATCAATAAGTTCATAGCTTAATGATAAAAAAGAAAAAAAACTCCTTTCTTGTCAATAGATTTAACTACTCAATTCTTCTCAGAGATCACATAGACTCAATATTATATACTCAAAATTTCAGGTATCTTAGGTATGGCATTAAACCGCGTCCGGTGGTGAGGCTCCAGTTCCATAGCTCTGGGTAGTGTGGAGTACTCCTTCATTGCCATTATTCTTAAGTCTGCTCTAACCTGTTAGAGTCCTCTTCATGAGTCAAATAGAACTATTTAAAAATTATTGATATTGGATTGGAATGCTTGAAACCATATAACTATGTGCAAACAAATGATTATTAAACAGGAATAGTCTCTTGAAACTGTGTTGTATAGTCACCACCATGACCAACTATACAAACACATATATATATATACATCTGCATGCAGAATCATAATGACGACACAATAAAGACGAGTGACACAGTTCTTTACAAAAATATACCTCTCACTTTATTTGAAAGGGTTGTGTGTGAGAGGGAGTTGGAGACTGAACAGAACTGCAACATATTGACCCCCACTCTATTGGCCATAACCGCATTTCTTTCCCGTTCTCCTGGGCTGCTCAACCGGGGATCTGGGGGCCCAGCCTCTCTAGGTGCTGGTTTTTCTCTACCGCATCTTATCTCCAACTCGTCTGATCCCCAACTGATTAATCAGGGGCCTGAGGGCTCCCTCTGCTGGGTGCTGACTTTCTCTACCGCATCTTGTCTCCAACTGATTGAATTTCCTGTGCACTGAGTTATATAATAGTTCAACGCCCACCTTCTTCTTGTGGGTGTCACAAATTGTACTCATTCAACCCATCCACGCTCAAGGTTATACTCTGCTATTCCTTGACCGGATGCACCTGTTATTTACACAGGTGCATTTCCTATTTTGACAGCCCAGCCAGGCCGTAGGTCAATATACAACAACTGTATAATTGTACACTCTGTTGGTAGAACTTAGAATACACTAACTGTATCCCCCACAAAGATGTAAGATGCTCCCTCTCCTAAAAATGGGTATTTGGGTATAATACCAAACTGCATCTGATGGTGAGGTTCCAGTTTTGGAGATTTGGGGAGTTTGAAGTATCCTTTCATTCCCATTGCTCCCAGGTCCACTTTGGAGTGGTTGTACCTATTAGCATTTCATCTATGGGTTTGTTTGTCTTGATTGCACAGTTTCATGAAAGTGTGTCTGCAAAATATACAAATGACTTGCGACTGCTTATGTTGATAAGGAAGGCTACTACTTGATCCTTTGCCATAATAAATCAACCTTTGATTATTGTTATGAAATCAGTAATTATTTTAAGGCTAAGAGTTGCTTCTAGTTTCTCGCATTATGCATGAATTCCAATCTTACAATGTTACAACACATTTATAGGTTAATAGTACTGGGCCATTGGCCGAATGAATGTTTGCCAATAGTCCGGGAATCTGGGGTTCAATCCCAAGTTGACTTATACCAAAGACTAAAAAAGTGGTATTGATGCTGCCTTGCTTAACACTCAGCATTATAAGGTAAGGACCAAGGGTGAAGTGGAGCAATCCAGGGAATGGAATAGTGCCCTCCCTTACACTACAGTATAGTAGCTATTGAAAAAGGAGCCTTTGGGTCACCCTTGAGGAAGGTTGCCAACTTTACTTACTTTATAGGTTAATGCCAATTTTTTTGCTTAAAAATAATGTCTTCAAAATTTAACCCATACTTAAGTATGTGCAGTACACACACACACACACACACACATATATATATATATATATAATTTTGAGAAGTAAATTCAATAATCATTTTTGGATTGTCACTGTGCTGGTTTCCTTCAGTGTTGGGTCAGGATTCATTCTGGAAATATGAGTTCATGAAAAAATGCCAATATTAAATAGGCTGTGATGGGGAATGTTCAATATGTTAAGATGTTACCTTACTCTGTGAGGTCTACTCTCCAGTGCTACTTAGATATTTCAAAACAAAAATAAAATTTGCATGCCTGAGCATCAGTACGCCTACCCATGAAGTTAATCAATTCCTGTTTTTTTTTGGGGGGGGGGGTTGTGGGCAAACTACCATTTAATTCGCCTTGTAAACATTATCAAAATAATAACAATGAAAATTTGGATAAAGTCTATAGAACTCCAGAAGAGATTTCTCCTTTTGCCACCTGGTGTTGATAAAAACCTATAATGCATTGTATTTTATTTTAAGAAAATAACAGTCATTTAATTACTTGTAGTTTGATTTGGTTTGGTTTTATGGCATATCAACCCTTGTGGGCTATTTAATGCCAAATCCTTTTTATACATATATATCAAATATATATATAATTTGTAAACACATTTTGTTGATAACATTCTTATATGAGCCTGAGTTCATTTTTGCACACAGTTAAATGGTTTCAAGTATTGCTATATAAAAGTTGTTGGCGACCTTAGTCGAGGGTAACCCGAAGGCTCCCTTTTCGATAGCTACTACAACAATGTGTAGGGGAGGGCACTACTCCTTCCCTGGATTGCTCTACTTTACCCTTGATCCGTACCTTATAATGCTGAGTGTTAAGCAAGGAGGCATCAAGTACCATTTTTTGAGTCTTTGGTATGACTCGACCTGGGATTGAACCCAAGTCTCCCGGGCCATTGGCGAACACTCTAACCCCTAGGCCAATGTCCAAATTGCTATATACCAGTCACAATTTAACATCGGTCACTTGTTTGGACACAGTTTGTTCTATTTGACCCATAAATAGAACCCTATCAGGAGCTACCACTCCTGCTTAGAGTAGACCTGAGAGCAATGGCAATGAAGAGGTATTCCACATCCCCCAAATCTTCAAAGCTGGAGCCTCACCATCAGATAGTTTAATGCCATATCTAGGACACTCAGTCGGAAGAGTCTTACTCTCTGCAAAGATGCATTCTGTGTATTCTACAGCTCCAGCCAACTGTCCTATCATTGTAGTTATTGGCAGGTCTGTTATATGTAATGATTTTCTGTTAGAAACTCTAGCTGAAAACACATCCTACAGACAGGATTTAAGCTACTAACACTAAGCTATATTTGTGAAGACTCATAAGTTGATAAATGTTGCTGAGGTGATCAATGCTTATGCCCCTCCCACCCTAGATAGCTGTTGCTCTACAAATGTGAACACAAACATGCTATTTGTGTTTTATTTATTTATTTTCATTTTTTGAGCATTGATTTTCTTGTGAATGGGGAAAAAGTCATAAAGAAAAAATTCTGAAAAAAATATTTCACTTAGGAAATTTTCAGCTTAATATCTACTTTTTATGGTTAAACAAAAACATGAATCTTAAGTTTGGTTAAACTAGTGGACATAAATGGTCAAATTTAGCATTATACTTTGATTGTAAATTGAACAAACTCTTTGTTAAAGCCTCTAGATTTAGAATTTTCTAAAAGTAACATACTAAAAACATGCTTTTGCATTAAGTAACCACAGAAAATTTGATGGCCCTCACCAAACTTGAGGTGTGGAAGAACAGATGCACAAAAATAGGCATTTGGTGACTTACACTAAGATTATTTGTTGCTACAAATTGAAATTACAGAAGCTTTACTATTACTTTTTTTAGGTATGATTCTAAACAACATCCGATGGTGAGGATCCACTTCCAGAGCTCTGAACAGTATGGTATCACCTCTCCATTGCTATTACTCTCAGGTCCACTAAGACACACAGTGGGAGTATCTATTAGGGTCCCATCTATCAGTCAAATAGATCTGTTTGAAAATTATTAGTATTAGGAATACTTTAAACCTTATAGCTGTGAGCAAATTATTTCTATTAAGAATAGTTACTCAAAGCTATAATTATTTAGACCGGATTAGTTACTTGAAATCATATAATTGTTTGCAAAAAGAAAAAAGATGAACATTGACAATAAAGAATTCAATAAAAGTTGACATTTTGTAAAATCAACCAACCAACTAACCAACCAACCAACCAACCTTCTCTATTATTTTATAAAAGATAATATTTATCCTTTTATAAATGTTCATGGTATTAGATAAGTTTTCTCTCTGATGGTTACCTCTCTAAATCTGATCAAGATTTGGATGAATATTGCTGATGTAGATTGGTTTGGTTTCTTGGTTTAATGGCATATCAACTGTCATGTGTTATTTAATGCCAAAGCCATCCTTGTAGAATCACAGCTGTGATACTTTTTAACTTATAGTTGGTGGTGGGGGGATAAATGGGTTCATACTTTTCCCAAGGGCATTTGTCTGAAAGTGAATGTAATTGGGAGACTAGAGTTCAACCTTGTTTACTTTGAGGCCACTGACCAGCACTTTAGTAATCATTCCATGAGGACTCTTCTGAGAATATTTACATATCAAAAGTATTTCACATGAAAAGATGACAATGTAAAGTTTTATATAAATCCTAAATTTTTTTTGGTCTTAAAATGTTAAAAATTTCAGTTATTAAAATGAACATAGTTGCACTGTAAAAGGAGAAAACATTTTCTGATCCTTTTATTGTGTTCAAATTGAACAAAATATGCAGAATCTCTTTATAACTTCTAATGAGAAGAAATGCTTACCAAAAATAGAAGAAAAAAACAATTGAAATGTACTTAAAATGCTCTGGTTTTAAGGAGTTTAATCAATTAACTTTCATTATTTTCCTTTTAATGTGAACTATAAAAATTTGGTGAATAATCTGCAGATAATAAATTAAATTTGCTGACTTTGCAGATTCCTTGATAAATTATGCACTCTATTGCAAACTCATCATCACATTTTAAACACTTGAAGGTGATTTAGGTTTTAAAGTTTATTGTAAATTTTTCTCACATTTGACTGGCAGCAACAAAAAAAAAATTAAAATTATTTTTCTATTTACTTAATTTATGTCTTTAATTAAAATTTTCATTTTTAATATAATTTTCATTTGATAAAAGTGTTTTGTTTGTTTGAAACTTTTTTGTTTGTTTTTGTAAAATGATTGTTTCTGATAGTCTACAAAACAAAACACCTGTGTATTACAGTTTCTCTTCTTGTTGTTAGATTCTCATCTTTATTTATTTTTGAGATACATTGTCTGCAAATATTAAATATATAAAAATGGCTGTTGGCACTGTACATTGCAAAGCCAGCTGCTCATTTTGAAAGAGTGGCATAAAAATCACAACGTTACTGTGACCCCAACTTGAATATGTTCATTAGCTAGTGCTCTTGGTAGAAACTAAGAAAACAAAATCCATATAAAAAGTTAAGATCCTAATGACTGCTACTGTTATTGTTTTTTTTAATGCCCTTTTGAGAGAGGCATGAACCCTGATTTTCTTTTGTCTTGCTCCACTAGCAGTGATATTCTTGTCACTAGCAAAGGGAGCTTGAAAAGAGGTGATTCACACCTTTTGTAATTATGTGTATTGTCAATAGCAAATCTTGCTGATAAATCAGTTAAGACAGTAAAACTCTAAAAAAAATCTTTAAAACAATTAGACTGATTTTAATGGCAAGTCAACCTGTCTGGGATTATTTTATGCCTAGAGTTTAGGGAATTGCATACATTGTACATTTATATGTACATTTTTTGTTTTTTGTATCCAATTAGATGAATAAAGTATTACAATACAAATAATTTGCAAACAGATCTATTTGACTCATAGATAAGACTAACAAGTACTACCACTCTGGGTTAGTGTAGACCTGGGAGTGATGGCAATGAAGAGGTACTCCATTCTTTCCAGTTATTCAGAACTGGGGCCTAATCACCAGATGCAGTCAAGTTTCATATTCAAGACACCATTATTTGGGAGGTCTTAACCCTCTGGAGGGGATACAGTCAGTGTATTTTAAGCTCCTTTGAGTTAGCAATTGAATACAATTTCACTTTTGCTTCATTTTTTTAAATGCATGCTTTCAAATCTACAAGAAATCTTCTCAGTTATTTACCCTGTCAGTTGGAAAGATCTTATATTATGAATACAGTATTTAATATACATAAATTAGTTTGGTAAAAGCCCATGAGAATGGAGCACAAATTGAGAATCCAACTCACTCTAAATAGCCTGTAAGTCTCTGTTGCTCTCTATTACTGCATGGCAGGAACCTCATTATGAATCCCAAAAGGAATTTGCCAAAAGCTTTATGAAAATTAAAAATGTAATTATTCTATCTCAATAAATATATCTATTTGAAATAATATTATTTACATATTTGCTGGCTATAAAATTTATGATATCATAGGTAGGATTAAGTATACAAACATGTGAGAATTTTACATATCTTATGCACATGCTAAAAAAACAAAGCAAAAAACTCAGCTGTACAGCCAAAAAAGTGTGGTCAAACCAAAACATCATTATTACTAACTCTGAGTTCCCCTGCAATATCTTATAATGCCACCAGACTTTTTTTGTTTTTTGTCACATTGTGTGAATGCTTCATCAAGATGGAGCCCCTTTGTATAATCCTTTGTTGTATTCACAATTTTCCAACAATAAAGCATTAATTTAATGATGTAAGATTTGAATTGATCTACTATTTACTCACAGGAAGAAGAGATGAGTTCATGCCTTTGCCATGTGTATTAGCATGAAGTGGGACATAGACAGTATAAGCCAGGATTTTAACTTGGTTTGCAAAATTCATTTTCTATGATGTTAAACATTATGCCATGCACCTTTTTATCTCTGTCTCTGTCTCTCTCTCTCTCTCTATATATATATATTTATATATATATGTATGTATGTATGTATGTATACAAGAGTCTTTCAAAAACTCCAATGCTTAACCCAGATTTTAGAATTGTTACACATATATCACCTGTGCCTCATCTGCAAAGAAATTAAGACTGAAATCAGAATTAGTTTTTCGAGTTTTATTAGCAGTTGTTGTGCGTTGTTATAAAAAAAATCTTCAGTTATGGTTCTTCTTTATGGGTAAGGCTTAGAACTTTTTGAATGAGCCTCACACACACACACACACACACACACACACACACACACACACACACACATATATATATATATATATATAAAGTTGTATATTTTGAAATGTCTTATTGAAAAGACAAAGATTTAGTGTTTAGCTTTTTATTCAGCTTTTCTTTTTGGCAAATGACATATCACAGCTGCAGTTGTAGGCAATTTAAGAACTGTCTGAGACTTCAATAAGATATGCCAACAATTAATATATATATATATATATATATATATATATATATATATATATATATATATAAATGTACTATGCTGTATTTATAAATAAAGAGTGCTCAATATCATTGATAGAGTATATGAAGCTCTAAGTTTGAAGAGTGTAGAGACTGTCAAAAGTGCTTTTCCGTTTCTCTATGTTTACACTATCCTAACTTAGATATATTATGAATGCAATAATTGTGGGGAGGAAATGACAGTAAATGTTATGCTATGTACCCATCTCTCATATATATATATGCATTAAAAATCAGGAAAAATAATTGTCTTGTCACTAATTAATTCAAGTATTTCTAACAAATTAAAGCTGTTATATGAATGATGCAATGAGAATATAAATCTATTTTGTTCTAGTGCCCTGTTTTAGATAACATGTTCACAGAAGACTCAATTATTGTCATGTATTTTTACTTGTTCTATATTTTAGATGTGGTTCATTACTTAATTGTAAGCTTATTTCCATAATCAGATTTTTGTCTAGGTTGTATTTGTTGAAGATTGATAATTAAAAATCTTCACTGCAAGAAGTACATAACATCTTTGTCGATTTTTGTGAAGTATATATTACAAAAGAGATATAAAAGAATGACATGATCTGTGCTTCTTTGATTCTTAAATTGCAAATGTTGTTGTGTTAACATTTTAGCAAAAGGGAAATATTACTTTGCAATTCTGTCTGCCTATTGATCAAACTTTTCATATATACAATATAATTTAATATTCATTTGTTCATATATTCATATTAATTTGATTTATTAATGCTGAAATTACAAAGTAACCCAAGCGACATTTATTAGTTGTAAATACTTGACCCACGTGTTTTTACAAAGACCCTCTCATCTCTTTGCCTGAATCATATGATGCAGAAGAAAAGCAGCAGGTAGCCCATCTTCAATATCCCACAAAACAAGAATATATTGGCATATCTTAGTGACCTTTTACTATTGGCTGGCGATAATAGACTTCCTTAATTCTACAGAGAGTGCCCACCTTCTGTGCACTGTGACCGGTCAACCGGTGTCCAGCATTAGACTGTTTTGCCATCAACAAACTCCCACACAATTGCACACTGTTTCTTGTCACTTTGAGAGTTTGGTGGATTTTATGAGGAACTTTAAGCAGATCTTCTGTTTGTTTGGAGAAATATGTGATGCGGTGTCCAGCTGTTCTGTAACCTGTACTGAGGAGAGATTCACTGGTGTGGGCGGGAACCCTAACCCTTCCCCAACACCTCAGTTTGCTGAGAGTCACTTGTCAGTAGGGAGTTAAGATTCACTCTGTCCTAATACATGACCTAGATTGGTTTCACTTTGCTTTGCACTTTCCTCTTTCAAAATCTATTTAAAAACCAACTTCTAAATTTTGACCTTTTATTTTGTGTGTGTGTGTGTGTGTGTGTGTGTCTATCATCATTATTATTATTATTTGCATAAACCTTAAAGGGTTCTTCCATACATATTTGTCCACATAAGATCTCCATTTCAACCTGTCTTTTGCCAGTTTTTCCATTGGTAGCAGAGTTAGTTTTGTGTCCTCCCTTATATCACTCTATCCTGTGTCTTCTGTTACTAAAGTTGTTCTTGTATGAGTGGTTGATTTAAATGGCATTGTCTTTGTAAACCACATGATCAAACCACTTCATTCTTTACTTCTTGATAATGTCCATGATTTTTTGTATTCCAAGGCCAATCCTTATATCATCAATTTTTATGTGATTCATATGAGAAACTCCCACTATAGTCTTGAGGCAACCGTTCTCAAATACACTCAGTTTTCTGTTGTTTTCCTTTTTCAAACTAAATTTCTTTAGCATATATGGCTATTGGGATTGTTACTGTATAGTGTAGATAAATCTAGATTGCCTTTGAAAGATCTCTTTGTTTCTATATATTTTTTAAGTCTGCCATAGAATGAAGAAACTAGTATTATTCTTCATATATCAGATGAACTTCCTGAAATCCCCATATCTGAATTTGTTGACCTTTTTGACTATCATTATCATTCAGAGTGAGGAAATCCTTATCACTCAAGATTATTTTGCACCTTTCAACTTTTTAATTTTTATACTCCTTTTCAACCATGTCTTTTCTAGTTCCTACATGAACAGTTTTTTGCTTCTAATATACAGCAGGAATTAGAGTAGTATCATTGGTGTAGTGTATGTCAGTTGTAAAATCTTTCGTCTTGTTTAAGACTTTGTTATATGCTTACAAGCTCATTTATATCTATGTTATATAATTAAAGAATGATTTTTTTATTTTAATCATTTTTCATTAATTATATGTGTTTGTACCTAAACAATAGAGTCCGCCTGTGTTTTATATTTCCCTGTATTTGCATTTGTATATGTACTGTTGTGATTGATTATGATTATGGCTATACAACATCTAGTTCAAGAAAAATATTGAACAGTGTTAGAGATAATAAATGTCTTTGTCAAACTCTCGTATTCATATTGAACTGGTTTATAATTCTATTCTTAATCAGAACTGTATATTCATTTTTGTTGTACATAAATAATGTTACATTAACACTTGTTCAACTAATATCAATCACCTTCACTGTTCTTCAGATAGTTTGGTTTCTTTGTTTTATGGTATATTAACTGTTGGGGGTTATTTAATGCCAGTCATACTTATAAAAGAACAGTAGTGATGCTATATAACCCATAGCTGGAAGGATAAGAGGTTTCATACCTTTACTGAGGGTATTTCTCTGAAAGTGAATGTAACAGTGTGACTGCAGTTCAAACTCACCTACTTTGAGGCTACAGTCCAACATTTTAGCCACTTCACCACTTTTCTTCAAAGTACTTTATCCTCACATTGTCAAAGGTTGATTTGAAATTTATAAAACAGAAGAGTAAGGGTACTTTTCTTTCTTTAACTTTTCTCATTATGTGCCTCATTATAAATATGGAATGTGTTGTCTCTCTCTCTCTTTCTCTCTTATATACATATATATATATATATATATATGTATATATATATATTAACACACATTAGATGAACCTTGATATCATTGAGTTTCAACTGTAAACAGTGATCCATAATAATATTGATGCTTCTATTTAGGAATAAATGAAGAATTTGGATAATTAAAACATGATAGTATGAATACAGATTATCATTATAAAATTATTACTTAGTTGCAAATCGGACTAAAAATTGTTTTATTGTATAAGTTAAAGCATCTTAAACAGGGTTCTTATAAAAATCTTACCATGATGCTCATTTTTTGCTAAGTTATGGTTATATACATGGTGCATTCAATAAGTTTCCAGACTTTTTTGTACAGGTTTTTAAAATTGTCATAGACTCTTGAAAATTCACTATGTTATTGCTATACATCTTATGAGATGACTGACAAATTTTTATGATTTTAGGTTCAAATGAACAGCTACAGCAGCAATTGGAATACACCCTACTAAAGCCTGATTATCACAGCTGGTGGATTTCAAAAATGCAATCTGGACATGAGGACACTTTAGAAGAACCATATGCAATAAAATTCTGTTTTAAACTTGGAAAAAATGATGCCACAGAAACGTATGGAATGCTTTAGACTGCTTTTGGAGCATCTTGCATGAATCGAGCATGAGTTTTTGAGTGGCATAAGAGATTCAAGGAAGGCACGGAGTCTGTGAGAGATGATGAGAGGTGTGGGAGGAGTAAGGAAGTCAATACACCAGATTTGATAGGCCAAAGGGTTAGGGTTAGGGTTACTATGTTGAGGTTCAGGAAGAGCTTCTGTCAGAAGAAGCCAGCACTCTTCAAATCAGGTCAGTGGCATTTCCACCAGGACAATGTACCAGTCCACAACTTGATCCTTGTCACAGACTATTTGACCAAGATGGGCATCAAGACAGTTCCTCAGCCTCCCTATAGTCCAGACCTTGCTCCCTGTGACTTTTGGTTATTCCCTAAGCTCAGAGGCTGTCATTATGAGACAATTGAGGAGATGAAAGAGGCTGGGACGAAGGTCATTGAGATACTCACACAAGAGAACTTCCATGGGGCTTTCCAGAAGTTGTTAGAACGGTACAACAAGTGCATTGCAGCCGGAGGAGATTACTTGGAAGGGGACTAGAGTTTCATGTGTGTACTATCAATAAAAGTGCCCATACGAAAAAAGTCTGGAAACTTATCATATGCACCTCATATATATACGAGGATCATTAAATAAGTTAATGTTGATTGCTCTGTAAACATTCAGCCTTATCAATCCACTGCCTCTTGTGTTGGACATTATCATAAATGACCAATTTTTTGTCATCTGTTATGATATTCTTGAGAAACGGGCCATTTCTTTGTTTTGAAAGAAGACTTGTCCCTATGGATATGCAATCTTACTTTTTCTTCCCATTAAAAGTACAAGAAAGCCAAACACTCAGCTTGCTCACTTTTCCTATCTTTTTTCAAGTGACGGCTGATTGTGATTGGGATGAGTTAAAGTCAAGTGCTAATTCTCAAGTACTTTTGCACAAATTGCATTTCTCTAATTCTCTGGAAGCATATTGATTGAGATGTAATGAGTGTCCTGGTCTGGGTTCATCTATCAATGACATATTGCCTGAACAAAACTTTAAAAACCAGTTTCGGCTTTGGTGGTCAGTAATGATGTGGACTCTTTCACTAGTGAAATAAAAATGGCTGATGAAGGCACTCTTTCCAGTCGCATTTAAAACATTGGAAGATTGAAATGTCTAGTTACAACTTGCTTTTTAAAAATGTAAATTATCTATAACAACACTATATATATATATATATTAGGCTTGTCATTGATAATTTCCATTTTTAAATTCCATCACACAAAAATCTAATCCTTATATATTAATGTCTCCCATGAATTAGGAAAATAGGTCATCCCATTGTAGATAGAAAAATATCCAGAAATATTACACCCAAGATCTAACAAAAAATTTATTTCTGATGGTATAGACTTAATCCTAGATAATAATACTTTCCAATTTGACACCAAAAATTACATCCAAACTCTAGGAACAGCTATGGGAACTAAAATGGCAACAATGTACAGCACCCTAACCTTAACATACTTAGAGGAAAATCTATATGAAATTATAGGGGAAAATACAGCAACACTATAAAAACAGAATTTATTAGATCATACAAAAAATACCTGGATGACTATTTCATATTTTGAAAATGCTCATAGGAAAACATAAACGATTTACATAAATTACTCCAAAACTTTCACCCTGAAATAAAATTTACCATAGAACACAGCTTTAAAGAACTACTATTTTTAGACATCCTCCTTCAAAACTAAAATGGCCCAATTATCACATATATTCACCACAAACCTTTGGACACCCAACAATTCCTCCATTTCAAAAGTCATCACCCCCAAAATTATATAAAATCCATCCCTTACACCCTAGCATATAAGATCTGCACCATAGTCACAAACAAAAACTTCTGACAAACTCACCTAGAAGAATGACACATAATCCTCCACCAGAGGAGATATCCTGCAACACTAATAAATAAGGGATTTGAATTAGTAGAAAAAAATGCTGTTAAAAGAACTACAAATCCCAGCAAAACATAATAACAAAAAACACTTAGCATATGTCTGAACATAGAAGAAAAAACAACCCACAGCAATTCACAGAAATATCAAAGAATCTAGATCAACTTTAAAGCAATGACAAAATTAAAAATATACGAGACACAACAAAAATCATCAAAAGCAAATGACGACCAAAAAACTTCAAACACTCACTAATCTCATCTAAATTTGGGGAACATGCAATGCATAGAGTTTCAAAATGCAAAAATAAAAAGATGTGAATTATGTAATATAATCAGAAGGAAAATCCTATACATTCGAAAACCCCAAAACATTTGTTATAAATAGAAATTTAAGCTGTTATTCAAAAAATGTAGTCTACATTATCAAATGTACTAACTTCAATGAGATATACATTGGTTGAACTAAAACAATGAACAATAGAGTCTCTTTATGCAAAAGCAACATTAATTTATCAGAAAATACATGTTGAGTATATGGAATTGAAAAAAAAATAATGAAAAATTTGCAATATAAAAGAAACATAATGACAAATTTACAATATAATAATAAGATATTATCAAAATTGTAATATGAAAGGAATTAGAATATCAAATTTGAAATATAAAAGAAATATAATGACAAATTCACAGTATAAAGGAATAATAGAGACAATTTTTTTATATAAGAAAATATATTTTTATGTTGGTCATTTTAAACAGTAGGTTCTGCAGTTTTCTTGTTCGGACACTGATTTAAAAAGATTATACAGATGACAAAGCTTTTGAAACAAATTTTTTATAATAAAAACAAGGAAAAGAAAAGATAGAAAGGATAAAGCTTGGATAAATTTGCAGGCACTTATCTGAGATAAAGTGTCAGGAAAACAAAGTTCTTTAAATTTAAGTAGTTTTTGTGGTTTCATTGAATTTTTGGTTGAATTTTCAGCTTTCGTTTAATTTTTGTTGAGTTTTCTGTTAAGTTGACTTTTAGTTGAATTTCTTGGATAACTTTTGCTAATTTAGTTACTTTTAATGGTTCAAGGAGTGAGTGATGAAACCTTTCTGCTGGCTATCCTTTTTCTATCTTAGAGGTTGGGTTGTTCAGTTGAATTTCTTGGATAACTTTTGCTAATTTAGTTACTTTTTAACGGTTTAAGGAGTGAGTGATGAAACCTTTCTGCTGGCTATTCTTTTTCTATCTTAGAGGTTGGGTTGTTCAGTTGAATTTCTTGGATAACTTTTGCTAATTTAGTTACTTTTTAACGGTTTAAGGAGTGAGTGATGAAACCTTTCTGCTGGCTATCCTTTTTCTATCTTAGAGGTTTGGGTTGTTCAGTTGAATTTCTTGGATAACTTTTGCTAATTTAGTTACTTTTAACGGTTTAAGGAGTGAGTGATGAAACCTTTCTGCTGGCTATCCTTTTTCTATCTTAGAGGTTGGGTTGTTCAGTTGAATTTCTTGGATAACTCCTTTCTGATTTAGTTACTTTTTAACAGTTAAAAGAGTGAGTGATGAAACCTTTCTGCTGTCTACCTTTTTTTTGCTTTAATAGTCTGGTTTTCAAGTTTGCACTGAGGATTAGTAGTAACTCTTGACAAATCATGGGAGGCAGCTTTTTATGACTTATTGTCTAGGCTCACTTCTTCCTTCTCCAAGGGCGCCTCTGGTGGTGTAATGGTTAGCAATTTACATATATTTTTTAAAGAGGCAAAAATTTTATTCTTTTTAAATAATCATATTTTTTCTATCCTGCCAGCTTTGATTGATCAGTCCTGAACTAATAGTACAGATGTATTAGATGTAATATAACATTTAGATAGTTTTAGTGACAAACACATGCATAAACACATGCATATAAATCCCCCACTGGTATTTAGATTTATCTGGTACAAGGCTAAAAATGTGGAGCACCCAGTGACGATTGAACTAACTATACAATAACAATGATCTTTTAGATTACCTTCCAAATGATTGTTTCATGATTAGTACCATCTCAATGGATATAAAATGTATAGTAAAAGAATATGCATTTTACATAAAAATGTATATATTCATATTAGTATATAAACGCATCATTTTATTATTTTGGTTTAGCTCATAGAACCCTTGGGGCTGATATTTGTATCACATCCTAAAACTACATATATTCCGGGTGGCATGATTTTAAGATACAGAATCATCATTTCTACATCACTATTGCATATTAAATATTGTAATCTGTTATTTATTAAATAACAGATCTATTAAAACCAATTAATACATTTTCAATTACTAATCTGTTAAATAACAGAATAGAACCTTTTTACAAAAAAACAAAAAAAAACAAAAAACTGACGAAGAATGTTTTCAAAGAAAATTGACAAAATTCTTAACCCCCCAAGAAAGTGAGTGGCTGGTATTTGTGTTACTAACTAAAAGTAGATATACCTTGGTAGCTTGGATTCTGATCAGAAAATCCCCATTTCTACATCACTATTGCCTATTAGATAGGCAATAATATATTAATAACAGATTACATGGTATTAATTTATTAAATAACAGATCTGTTTAACCAATTAATACCTTTTAATTACTAATCTGTTAAATAACAGATTAGAACCTTTTCAGATTTTCTGCTATTTTTCATTCAAAAACAGACTATTTCTTATTTAACCAAAAAAGAAAAAAAGAAAAGAAAAAAAAAGAAAAAAACACTGAATAGGAATGTTTTAAAAGAAAATACACAAAAATTCAAACCTCCAAGAAACCAATTGGCCGATATTCATGTCATTACCTAAAAGTATATATACCCAGATAGCATGAATTCTGTCCAGAAAATCCCCATTTCTACATCACTATTGCCCATTAGATATTGTAATCTGTTATTTTTTCATTATGTTTCAATACCATATTTTAATTACTGATTTTTTTAAGTAACCTCTTGTAATATGTTGCATTTTCTGCTATTTTTTAGCCAGAGCCCTAAATAGGAGTGAGGCCTTAATATTCTAAGGTTTAGTATATATTTAAAATAGATATAAACACACTCTTACAGGGATATGTAATAAACAAAACACATAAAATGTATATCGATAAATCTATACATAATGTAAGTATTATTTTCCTTTGCATTAATTTTTATTTAATGTTCTTGAAATGTATAACAAATGCCAAATAAATTAACTACTAAAGGGATTCAACCCGAATGACTGGACGACAGCTTTCCCCATCAAATCATGTTTATTCTGTGCCAATGTCTTAGACCTCCTGTGCCTGGTGACTCATGAACGTAGAAAATGCCAAAATATGAAGCTTTACCAATGTCTGTCAAATTCATGAGTCACTTTCGGCAAGTGGTCTTAAACATCTCAAATGAATAACCCAATGATGATTGCGGGTACTGTGAATGAGGCTCTAAATTTAGCCCATTTTAAGGAAATAGATTTGGGATATTAATGTACATTAGAATTGAGACACAAAAACTAAGTACAAACCGATGTGTATTTAGTAGGCAATTTTATTTCTTATTGTTTTTCTCCTTATTTGTATCTAGTATTTTTGTAATTTATGGTACTTAGCTTAGTTTGGCGTATGGTCAGAAGTATAGAGCAGCAATAAGATTGATCTGGTTGCCTAACTTGTTGTTACACTAAGTGTGGCACCCAAAAGTGATTTAGTAAGTTTAGCTTAATTTGGGTTTGGGTTTCTTTGTTTAATGGCATATCAACCTTTTTGGTTTATTTAATGCCAAAGCCATACTTCGAGAAGAACAGCAGTGGTCCTATTTAATTCATAGCTGGGAGGATTAGGGAGTTCATACCTTTCTCAAGGGTATTTGTCCGAAAGTGAACGTAATAGCACAACTGGAGTTCGAATTCACTTACTACGATTCCGCAGACCATCGCTTTAACTATTACACCACCAGGGCATCCCCTGCTTAATTTAATACAAAGCTTGAAATGGGGGGCACCTAGTGAGAGTAAAATTCACTAATAATGATCTGCTAGCCTAGTTCACTAAGCATTAACCTATCCCACTATGAAAGTGCCTAATACACAGTAATAATTAATTTGTGAAAGCTTGAAATTGAGGGCACCTAGTGAGAATAAAATTCACTAATAATGATCTGCTAGCCTTGTTCACTAAGCATTAACCTACCACACTATAAGAGAAGGTCACTTATGAGTTCCCCAGCAGTGTTCAGCATGTCTTATTCATCTTGCCTGGATAGTTGGTGAGATGGGAGGCAAGTGACTTTATATTCTGGAGCAAGCAGCAAGAGGCATTAGCCTCAACGTGGACACAGATAAAAAATGTGTTTTAAATAAGAAGTAACCATCTTCACTTCAAGTGGTTCCCTTTAAAATTTGTGGACCAGTTTACATACCTCGGCAGCAATATCTCATCTACTGAAAAGGGATGTCAATATTTATATAGGAAAGACATAGACTGCTCTTGACAGGTTTTCAATTCATATGGAGATATGATATTTCTGATAAAATAAAATGAGATTTCTCCTAAGCTATGGCCATGTTGGTACTACTGTATGAATGCACCACCTGGACTCTAACGGAATGCTTGGAGAAAAATCATGATGGAACTACACAAGAATGCTATGTACTTGTTTTAAACAAATCCAGGAATCAGTGTCTCACAAAAAAAAATTGAATTAGTAAGGTGCATATAACTATCAATTTAGTTAATGAGTCTTTTAAGTATTTCTTAGTGACCGCAGGGTTATTTAAAGAGTGTTATGCCATTGTTTTAACTGGAGAGAAGAACTACACAAGGTAAAAATATGACAAAACCTTGCTGTATAATAACTTGACTAAATCTCATATATATATTATCAACCATGAATTGCAGACAGTTTTATCAATTTCAAAATGTATTGCAAGAATTTAAATATCCTTTAAGTTCTAATTTTGAGTTAATAGCAAGAAGATGGTATAAAGTCTATCATTAAAGAAAAACATGTCAAAATGTTGAATTGAAGACAGTCTAAAAAATTTATTAGTAAATAAAAGAGTTTTTTTCACTACAAATTATTTTCTTGCCATTAAAACAATAGATATTTAAATGTAAATAGATATTTACACTGAATCTATAAATATGTGAATTAAATCTGTCAAAAGATATATGAATTGAATCTATAAATAGATATTTGGATTTTTGCAATATGTTTTAAAATTTAATGTTAAAAATCAGTAAATACAGTTCTGTATTTTTTTATACTTTTTAAAAGTAGCATTCATTCGTTGAGAGGTAAATTATTTTTACATAGTGTAAATCATGAAAAAATTTATAAGTTTTCCTAAAAGTTTGTCTTTTATATGCAGTCAGATAATTTATAACTTTGCATTTGTTCTTATGAAAATGAGTTGATTGAAGCAAATAATTTTTTTAAGTGAGAAAAGAACATTTAAAACCTCAAGAAAATCTCACCTTTTTTTGTCTGGTGCAAACTAACATTTTTAGTTTGATTTGATTTTTTTCTATTTTTATGTACTTAGCTGATCAGTCTCAAAGGACATAGTCTGGCATACTATTGTTATATATATATATATATATATATATATATATATATATATATATATATGCACATTTAATATAAAGAGAGGTGTAAAATCACCTTATTGCTTTGATAAAATGGTGTTTATTCTATAAGTTATGAAGACAAGTATTTTTATACCACTATTTTTTTTTTCAGTTACTCTCAAGTGTATCATTAATTTTGTAGTTTGTTTTTTTTCCAATAATTGAAATGTGGTAATAATAATATCAGTGATTTGCACTTAAACTGGAAAAAAATTAACTCAAATGTTTATTTGCTCAGAAAATATAAACAGAATCTTTCAGGTTGATTTTGGGTTGAGATTAATGCATAGAATCTGGTCATTGTTCTCTCAAACATGTTATAATCTTTAAGCAGGATGTGACAAAAAAATAATGCAAGCCTGGTCCCAGGGATTCTAACCTGGTAGCAGCACTTCCCCAAGGAGGAAGTTCTAAATAGGCTGATATCTGTGGGGCATTGGTTATGGGCACTGGGCAGTTTTTGTCTTTGTTCATGCTTATGTGCTTGCGTTTTGTTCTTTGATACAGGATGATGGGATTTTAAGGGTCAAAAGCACTTGGGTTGATCATTGTCTTGTGCTGGAAATAAATAGCCACCAAGTCTTCTTAACAGTTGTATATTGCTTTTATAATGACTTTCATGAGGCTGATCAGAAATATGAGTCATGAACTGATAGGCTGGTTGTCTAGAGAGAGGAAATCTTTGCAAATGACTAACGTTGACGAGAACCCATATCCTTTCACTTCCAAGTTCACACTAAGTAATCACAAGGTTCACTTGTCTGTATCCACTTTCTGATTCTATGTCTCCTCTCTAGCCTCTGGCAGGTGTGATACCATATTTATGATGATCAACTTCCAGGTGTGGGACATCTTACAACTTTGCAGCTGTTTTTCATTTATATTTACACTTCTCTTACTTTGCACCTGATGGTATTGAGGTCACCAAATCATAAAGCAGTTTGCATGTTACAGCATTTGTGCCAGATGAGACAACTGTTATACTGGTTCATTACACATGGGCCTCTTTGTTAAACCAATTTTGTGTTGTATGCTACTCATTTGAAGTAAATATCAACTTGTCAACAGAAATCATTTATGTTCAGATCTAGACTTATCTATTAGAAGACAAAGTCCAAGTGAATGGACTGTACTCTTGAAGAAAATCAAAGAGCATATTGACCAAAACTTAGTAATAAGGAGAGGAATATTAATTTAAATAACTAATTAAATGATAATATCACCTCTCATAATTACAACTAAGGTGAGAATATTAGTTTAAAGGAATCATGAAATAATAAAATTTATGTCTGAATTTCAGACATTAAAGTTGTACTTGATAACCTAGGTAAATTTTGGAAATGTGAATTTTTTTCATCATTTTATTGATTGATTTTAAACAGAATATATTAAAATATAAGGAAAAGACTTTTTTTTTTCATTTGTTTTAAAGACAGATGTTCTTACATGTGACAATCATTATTATTGTCATTTACTAAGTGAGACATAGTTTAGCACAAATCCAATTGAACTTCCCAATAATGTTTTACTAGCAGAGCTCTTGAACCATTACTCCATGTAGGGCCCTCTTTTTACTTATTTTTTGTGGTTAGGACAGCTAGGGATTTATCTCAAACACATAAGATTTGATCTAATGTCAGGTGTGTTAGTAGTTTACCACAGTGCCTAAATGTACTTAGCTTGGCTTATTTTGGTGCCCAGGTCTCAGATTGTTCATGTTACTTGCTGTTCCTAAGTGGTCACCCTTAGTTCCAAGCAGATTTATTGTGGTAATCTAGTGGGAACCAGTGCTTGCAGTTTGACTTGAATATAAGTTGATAATCATTGTTGCTACTTACTAAGTTAGGCTTAGTCTGTTTATAATTAAATAGCAATCATTGTCAATATATTTGTTTGAAGTCTTATTCTTTGCCTCGACTGAATGTTTTTTTTAATACAATTTAGACATTTCTCTGAGATGAGCTTGGATGTACCATTAATGATATTTATTAATTCATCAGGGATTTCAGGTCTTTTAGCAGGAGACACCTTCGTCCAGGTGACTCAGTGGGAGTTGATCATTTTCTTGTAGCAAACATTTCTATGGGTTTGTCCTCTTAATCCAAAAGCCTTGTTGGCAGGGCTTAGATTACATTGATTGTATCCCCCTGCAGAGGGGTAAGACCCCCTCCATAAAAGAAGTGTTTTGGATATGACAATAAAAGACATCTGATAGTGAAGCTACAGTTTTTAGTGTTGAAGAGAGTGTGGAGAACCCCCTTCATTGTCATTATAACTAGGTTCACTTTGACCCTGAGTGTACTGCCTATTAGGGACCTATCTATGTGTCAAATAGATCTGTTTAATAATTGTACATATAGGAATAATTGATACAATATAACTGCAAATTATTTGTATTGAGAATAGTTATTTGATGGTATAATTGTATCCCCCCTTGCAGAGGGTTAAGACCCCCTCCATAAAAGAGGTGTCCTAGGTATGACACCAAACTGCATCTGGTGGTGAGACTAGTTCAGTAGCTTTGGTGAATGTTGAGTATCTCTTGATTGCCATGATTCCTAGGTCCATTCTAAGCAATCATGGTAGTACCTGTTAGATTTCCAATCTATGTAGCAACTAGATCTGTTGGTAAATTATTAGATAGGAATACTTGATGTCATATAACTGTGTAAATTATTTGTATTAAGAATAGTTACTTGAAGCTATAATTGTTTACTCAGGATTATTATTACTGACTTGTAATCATATAGCTGTGTACAAATAAATGATTATTGTTAAATAGAAAATAATTACTTGTAACTGTATGATTTTGTAAAAATTATTTGTATTTGATAGGAATACTTGAGACCATACAACTGTAAATTATTTGCATTAAGAATAATTACTTAAAGCTATAATTGTTTACTAAAGATTATTTTTACTTACATGAAACCATATAACTGTGTGCAAATGAATGATAATAAGGCTTCAAGTAACTATTTCAATTTAATAGTTAAATTGAAATAGTTACTTGAAGCCATATGATTGTGTATGAAATATTAATATTAAAAATATTTGATATCATAAAACTGTCGGCAAATAAATCATTATTATTTAATAGAAATGATTACTTGAAACTGTATGGTTTTGTATAAATTATTAGTATTCAACAAGAATACTTGAAGCCATACAACTGTATGCAAAAAATTCTTAAAAAACAATTCCACAAACTCAAATGTAAAATGCAATTCCTTGACGACTTGGCATAGGATAACCCTAGACAAGGGTTATTCTATTAAAATTATTCAATGAAACTTAATCAAAATCCACCTCATAGCCTTTTCTGCAGACTTGGTAACAGTTCTTATGATGTCCTATTTTAACTGAACAAAGTCTTGTCAAGGCCTTGCTGAGTGAATTCCTTGGAAAACCTTTGACAGTCTCTGTCAAGTGGCCCACCAGTCCTTGGTACTGCACTACACCACCAGCTCCTAGTATTATAAAAAAGTATTGACCACAAAATGTATCGAAAGTTGCTCATCACTCCCAAATATCTTTAATAAGAAATTCCTAGCATAAATTAAGGGATGTTTTCTTTTCTATAGCCAATAAGAAAAAGGTAGGGTAAAAGCCCAAAACCAATTTTATTTTAGACTTTCTTTAGTTTCTATTTCAGGTTAAGCATATCTTTGCTTAAACAAATGTCTCTGTGTATACATCAGATTTAAACACTGTGGAGTTTCCTTGCATTATTGTATACAAATGACGTCTTGTTCTTCATTGTTATGTCTAGTTTTGTGTCCCCACTTGGAGTGATAGCAGTAACTGTTAATCATATATTTTTTCTGTTTCATAGTCTTCTTTTTGTTCTTTTGCATATTTTCGAAACAGTTATTCCATTTATTATGTATAAACCTTTTCTTTATTAATAAAGTTTGTGGTTATCATCAATGATTGTTTTCTTTTTCAAGTAGAATTAACCCAAAGTAAAGTAAATATATTGTAACCATTAAAAATGATACAAGGATCAGCTGGAAAGTTCATAGGCTGACCATGATACTCATGGAATATGACCAAATGAGGTTTATTTTTCAATATAGTCCCCCTTGTGGTCTATGCACTTCTTTTGATGTTGAAGGGGAGTGCTTGGTTCCCATTGGTCATAAAAGTCATCAACAGCAGATATGACATCATCATATGAGCTTTCCAGTCAGTGGTCTCGATTCAGCCCACCTTCTTATGCTAATTTGTATGACCAATAAATTCCCTGATTCTGGCACTGGTACTATCAGCAAAGTACAGCTATACATAATTTGCTGCCATCTTGACAGATATATACTATATTACTTTTTATCATTTAGGTTTTAAAGATATATTACAATATACATAAGCTTTTTCTTTCTTAAACTCCTTTGCAGATGTGTGCTGATGTGTTTAATATCTTTTTTTCTGTCTATTTTAGGTATTTTTATTTAGTTGGTTTAATTTTTTATTTTTAAACTGCCTGTTTCTCTTCATTGCTTAAAATTTTCTGTCTTAATAACAGATGCCATTGTGCACTCCAACCCACACTTCACCTGTGTGGCTCAGATGTTCTGTTAAAGTACACTTCAGGCATGGAACATTCATCTCTATAGTTGGGGATGTCTGAGAGTTTTCCTCTTGTATGATTTTTACTTTTTTTTTTTTTTTTTGGTTCTTCCTTCTGTCAAGTTGCATTTGCTTTTTTTCTTTTGTTCAATCAATGTTTATATATTTATATTTTTTTGTCTCATATTTTTCTCTTTTTCACAGTTTTTCTTTTTATAAGCAAAACACTCCTTTATTCTTTACTTCTATCTTTCCCTATTTCTTCTCAACTTTGACCCTATTACTCTTCTTTAGTATCAACTTTCTATTTGAAACACAGTATATATTATATTGCTATTTCTCTCATTCCCTCTTGCCAATTCCCTGAGTTTGAAGTCTGTCACTATTTTCTGCTAATTGCCTTTTTCTCTTTTCTATAATTCCTATGAATGTTGCTCCAGTCTTGTTGAAATTCTCATTCTATTCATCCATATTTTATGTATTATACTTATTGTATTTTCATTTTTTTTTCTTTTTCATTCTTCTTTTGCTCTGTCTGGTCCACCATTCTCATACTTGTCTCTTGCATGGTATCCCCTCCCCTACTACTATTCTTGCCTTTGTCTCCTGCCTGGTCCTCCTATCATTCTTTTGTCCTCTTTGATCCACTTTCATTAGGTCCGACTTTGCCTTGTTCACTCTTTAGATGTTTTCTATTTGTAAGTATAAATGTACAATTAACACAATTTCCAAACCTCCAGGCATAAAATAACCCTAGATTGGTTGACATGGCATTAAAATCAATCTATCAATCACTCATTTGCTGTTATATTTTACTAAAGATGTCTTTTTTTCAGAAAAGCATTTTCTTTCTATCACCACTTTTCTAATCTTTGTATCCATCATTTTTACACCAATTTAAATTTTTTTTTCCATTCCCTTTTTTATATATCTACTCAGCTTACAAAACACTGACTGTACCCCATGTAGAGGGATAAACCCCTGCTACCAACAAAAAAGTGATGTCCTGGGTATGACACTAAACTGTATCTTATGGTGAAGTTCCATTTCTGGAGATCTGGGGATCATTGCCTTGATTACCAGGTCCACTCTGACCTGGAGTGGTACTACCTGTTAGAGTCCACTCAATGGATCAAATTGATCTTTTGGAAAATTATTGAGATTAGATAAGAATACTTAATGCCATGTAATTGAGCAAATTTTTTGTATTAATAATGAAGGTTGATATGCTATTAAACAAAGAAACCAAGCCAACCATTTGTATTGATATTTACTTGAAGCTATTTTGGTTGACTAAGGATTATTAGTTGCTCAAAATCATATAACTATGTGCAAACAAATGATTATTATCAACTAAAAATAATTACTTAACACCATATAATTATTGATATTAGATTGGGTTACTTGTTATCATGTAACCTTGTACAATAAACTCTTAAAAAACAGTTACACAAAAAATATGAATATAAACATACAATCAATGTGATTCCCAAAACTCTAGGCATAAAATATTCCTAAACAGGTTGACATGCCATTAAAATCAAACAACCAACCTGCTACTCTTCCCTTAGTTTATATTGCCTGAAACAAGCAGCAGAAGGCATTAGCATTAAGATGAATACAAATAAAATAGATTTCATGCTTAATTACGAAGAAGTAGCCTCTGAAATTTGTAGACCAGTTCATGTACCTCAGCAGCAATATCTCATCTTCTGAAACTGATGTTAATATGTGCTTAGAGAAGGTATGAACTGCTATTGACTGGATGTCCATCATATGGAAATTTGTTCTCTCTGATTGAATAAAACAAGTTTTCTTTCAAGCTGTGACTGTATCATTTACTTCCTATCCATGTAAGACAAACAACACATTCAGGACACTGCTGGAGAAATATATATTTTTTATATTCTTTTTATTATTTTGTAATATATTTCAAATTATCCATAAAATATAATTTTTCATTTAACAGATTTTAAAGCAGTTAAATAACAGATTACAACATTCTAAATTTTCAGTTATTTTTCTTGCCAGGAGCCCAGGGATTATGGCCATGGAAGCGCTGGGTTAACTTTGATGATCAACTTTCTCAGAATGAAGATCTGTTGGTTGGTTGGTTTACAGTATATCAACCCTTTTCAGGTCATTTAACACTGAATAAAATTTCAAAAAATTCAGTTTAGTATAAGTATAGTTTTTGTTTACAAACAGTTAAATGTCAAAACAGTTCTATTTCAAACAATTCAGTTTTGCATATATACACAGTTTAGTTTTATTTGATCCATAGATAAGATTCTATCAGGTGCTACCACTCCGGGCATGAGTGGACCTGGGAGCGATGCCTCTCAAGGGGAACTCCATGTTCCCCAAAGCTCCAGCATTACTGGAACCTCACGATCAGATTGTTTAGTTTCATATCTAGGACACTCGACTTGTCTTTTACAAGGGCAAAAAGTGTGAACTGAAACAAACAGCTTGCCCAGTCAGCTGGGGCTGTAGAATACACTGACTGCATCCCTGCAGAGGGTTAAGACTCCTCCTATGAGTGTCCTGATATGACTCTAAACAAACTGATGGTGAGGCACCAGTAATGCTGGAACTTTGGGGAATACACCCAAGTCCACTCTGGCCTGGAGTGGTAGCACCTGATAGGGTCCTATTTAGGGGTCAAATAGAACTCTTTGATATTTAAACTGAGTGCAAAGAAATGACTTATGCTAAACTGAATTGGTGTAAATAGAACTGTTTAATCATTTAACTGTGTAAACAAATGACTGCTGTTTAATTGAATTGTTAGTGATACATAGCAATACTTGAAACCATTTAACTGTGTGCAAAAAAATGAGCTCGGGCTTGTGTTTAGAAATCATATATTTAATATATATGTATAAAAAGGATTTGGCATTAAATAAGCTACAATGGTTGATATGCCATAAAACCAAACCAAACCAATTTTCATGATTTGCTTCTCTCAGTCTAATTGGATGTGTAGTACCTGTTCAAATTAACCACTTGGTTTTCTGGACTGTGCTAATAGTTGATGGGTTCCCTTTCAATTTCACTATGTACGCTGAATCACTTTCTTTGCTATAGTTTGAGATCATTCATTATATTTGCTGAATGATATCTTACATTTCATGTTGCTGTAAAGTGTTCACTTTTCATCAGCCATGAAAATTTGTTTAAAAAACAAAACAGCTTATGATCCATTGTATATATCTAAACAAATTCAGCAGAGACATTATTCTTGATGTCTTTATACTGGTCTATTTGAATTTGTTAAGCAAGGTATCTTTAAAAAAAAAAATCTTTGCAAATCAATGTCAAAAAAGTCCACCCACATTTTTTTCAGATGTTATTCATTCTTTTCTGAACTAGTTTCATTCATAGAAAAATGTAAGATACTTTTCATTCAGTTGATGCAGAAATATTCCTTCTATTATAAATCATAGACAATAACCAATGAAAAGGGGAGGAGTCTTATTTGAGCTCCAAAATATACATCTGTTTCCTTTTTTTTTATATCACACTCTCTCAATTCACATGTGACTGTCCAAAACCAATGAAATGAGTGCTCATGCCTTTTTTACAATTAAAAACGCTGGGGATTGAACTCTGACCAACCATCTGTCAATCAAACCTACTGAATATTTGCCACAACTGGTGGGTTGTTGAGGGAAACTTAGATAACACCCATTCTAAGATACATAATCATTCATAATACCTTCCTAAATTGCACAATTTTTTTACCCTGCATTTTTACTTTTCACAAAAAAAAAGCATAATATGCTGCTACTTATTTTCCTTTACTCATAGTTAAAATTGGTAAATAAGAATATACAAGTATTGAGAACATTTTTATTTCAGAAATGCACACTGTCAGAATATAATCAAAAGTGACCTTCTTAAATGAACTTACTTGAAATATTCCTAATACTAATGACAAAATCAAAATTAATTTTTGATAACCCAGTACTTACCAAATAATGCTCGTTTAATTGAACCTCTTTGTACTCTTATTTTCTAAGCTTTGCTTAATCTGAAATGCAGATCTCATGGTGCTTACAGTACCTGCTGTTAGTAGTCACCCATCTATGTACTTAGTAGGTTCATCTCTCCTTAACTTAGTGTAATTATTTGTATATGAAACCCTATCATGCCCGTGGTGTGATGGTTATCGTCGCAGGAATTGGACACGGCGACACGAGTTCAAATCCTGGACTGATTGCATTTCACATTGCACTAATACCCTTGGGAAAGGTATGAATCCAATTATTCTCCCTCCAGCTATGGGTAAATAGTAGGACAGACTAGGTTCTTCAGCCTTGGTGAGGCAACTAGTCTAGGAGAAGGAAAACTCTGAATTCAAACCTGTTAAACTCCGCTTAAAAAAATTGACCTTGTGTCATATCCTGCCCGAGCGGAGGGGTTGGGTAAATATGATCATGCACCCCTAACTTTGAACAATGAAATTCCGGGAAGAATTTTTCTGTGTAATGCAAACTGACTTTTTTAGAATCTATAACAATTAAATCAAACCTATGTTCAACTATTTATCCTTTTGTACTGAATAAAAAAAAAAAAAAAAAGAATTATGATTTAAAATCCAAAATGTACTCAATATTTAGAGCAAAAACACAGATATGTGTCCCACAAAAATTCAAGCTTTCAGCGAAAATAAGCGCACATTAAAAAAAGATTATAAACAAACATATTCCAGTGGATATTTCTCTGTCACTATGTAAAACACATTAGTTTGGATAGTAGATATAACTTACTTTCGGGCATACTTTTCTGGCATTTGCATCGAGTATTAGATGACAGACTGGTCCCAGAGGGTAGTTCACCCAGGCAATACCTGCTTGTAGGGCTAAGTTTATCACTTGGCTCCTGAGTCACCCAAAAAAGGGAATACCGATGGGATCAAGGATTTTTTTTTTTTGTAGCGTCTGCTTATGAGTCTTGATTCGTGTGCGCGATTCCTCACAATAAAAATGACCTTGTGTTACATCTGACCTGGTGTGAGGTCGGATAAATATATCTTACTTTCGGTTATACCATCCCGAATATAGGGAGGCATGTGGCCGAAAAAAAATTAGTTGTATAGTTCACTTGTATGATACGCACCCCTAACTTTTGATTCGAGAGATAGTACGCCTTCTTCACAAATAATTACAGTAATTAATCTGGCATGAACTGGTGCTTATAGTATTGTTATTGAGTAAATTTTATTTAGAAATTTACGAAGCTTTTTGCTCAGACGTGGCACAAATTTACACGTAAAAAAAAGTATCCAATGAGATTCGAACTCACTCGTGAAGGTTTGCTAGTTTGCCTTGCTAACTATTATACCAGCGTCTCGCTCAGATAAACTTTGTTTAGACGGTTAGCAAGCTAGACTAGCGAACCTACACGAGTGAGTTCGAGTCTCATTGGGTGCCCCATTCATTCGGCCTTGTGCCACATCGAAGCAAAGAGCTTTGTAAATTACCTTTGTTTAGATATGGCACATCGGCATCGTTCTTTGTTTATTGTGAAAATATTTACAAATGTGACACAAAGTTATAAAAAGTGAGAGAGAGGCTGGCCATTATTATCTTAACTTTTAACTTAACTAGTTCCATTACTGACACAACATACTATAATAATCAATTCATCACAACGACACAATTATTCTGAAATTTTTTCGCACCACGAACACCAAAACAAGTCAATCGCTCTATACGAATTCCATATTTACCCAATGGTGAGGAAGAAGGAAATGATTAAAAATTTGATTCACAATATGTGTGCATTAAAATAAATTAAATCCCCAGCGAAAAAATACAAATGAGTAAAAAAAAATGTATCTACAATTTTGAAAGGTACGTGAGTATTGGCCCACCTCACGTGCAGGTTAATATGGCATGGTACATAGGCCTCAGGCTGCGTACAGTACCTGCTTTATTTCTGTGTAGAATACACAGAAGGCACAAGGCCTTGAAGTTTTGGGGGAGGGGAAGGGAGCGGTCTTACTGTTCTATATATTCTAAGGAGACCTAGCTAGCCACATTCGCCGACCCATTCAACAATACAATATATAGCCATTCATCCATCGCCTTATGCGCAGCAATCACCAAAATACCACATTTGCTCTATGAAGAAGTCCTACTTAAAATCCCGAGATGAATGAATGATTTTATTTACAAGTATGATTTATTTACAGTGAATGTGATGGGAATGGGAGAAAAACCCCGAAATATATACAAAAACAAAGGAAAAATCCCCCATTTGGTTACCCTCCCATCCCCCCGTCTATAAAATTGGAGGTGCCCGTGGTGTAATGGTTATTGTCGCAGGAATTGGACACGGCGACACGAGTTCAAATCCTGGACTGATTGCATTTCACATAGCACTAATACCCTTGGGAAAGGTATGAATCCAATTATTCTCCCTCCAGCTTTGGGTAAATAGTAGGGCAGACTGGGTTCTTCAGCCTTGGCGAGGCAACTAGTCTAGGAGAAGGAAAACTCTGAATTCAAACCTGTTAAACTCCGCTTAAAAAATTGACCTTGTGTCATATCCTGCCCGAGCGGAGGGGTTGGGTAAATATGATAAAATTGGAGGCCGACTGTTTTCCGGGGCGAAAGAACCGAAAACAAGCCGGACCTACCCTAGGTGGGGCAGGAATCCTAATCTACAGGGGTAAAAGAAAAAAAAGGGGGTCGGGCGCGGTATGGGTTGATACAAGCAGGTGATATGATTTTTATACATATGAATGTTCAAGATCTTCAGTAAACGTGGACTGGGATACGGGTTCAGGTACAAAAAATAATGGGGATGGGGAACCCTAACCCTGCGGACAGTACCTGCTGTTGCTTAAGTGGTCACCCATCTAAGTACTGAACAGGCTCATCGTTACTTAACCTCTATGATCGCGCAGGAACAAATACTTTCAACGTGACTTGGTCTTTTCAATCTAATTTTAGTTAATCGATTGATTCTTCAAGCTTTGTCAAATGTACCGTCTGTAGTTATCTTTCTCATTCCGCCCATTCTATGTGTAATTTAGACTCACCTGAGTGATTGGTGTATCTACCACTACTAATGAAATGAATTAATCCGTTTGTTATATTAGTATGGGTTTTTTTTTCGTTTTAAGAAAGTATTTCCCCTTCCTCGTGGATTACCTCTTTAGCGGTATGTTCGCAATCCAATACTACTTTTAAACTCTTATTTTGTATCTTCTTTCAAAGTAGCCATAATTTAAGTATTGGCGTCTTATGAATTTATCTGCTTTACGGTTGCTATGAAATGGGTTGACAAAACGGAAAGTCTATTTAGGATTAAATGCATTGTTGAGGAGTCTTTTCTTCTTGAAATCCTATATTGAAAATAATTGTCTACTAAGACCACATTGGGTAAATTTTAGTATATTTACAGCAAAATGTAATCGTTTGGGTAATAACTTAGTTCAAATTCTATTAATTCATATTAAACAAAATATATAAAATTCTATTAATTATATAATATGTATATCTTTATCAAAAAGAAATAAAGAACTTTAAGAACTTAAACTTATTATATCGCAAAGTAAAAAAAGTGTGCAATTGGGATTTCGTCACGAACAACAAACGAAAGGTTAATAATATTGCTAAATTTTTTCTATTTTTTTTTTTAACAGTGAAATTTGGAAACCGCAGAATAAAGCAGTTAGAGCTCTTAAGATGAGGATATTTGCTAGCGTTTGCCCCTAATAGAATATTAAACTTGAAAAATCGTTGAAATTATAAAAGTTAATGATTAAAAATTTAGCTCACAACGTTAATGCTCGAGTTGTTATTGACTAAGGTTTTATTACAATTCATTTGTTGGGCTCAAGGCCAGAAATCGGGGAGAGTTAGTGAAAATCAAACTCTTTAAAATGGTCTGCTTTATTCCTGCGTATGATACACAGAAGGCACAAGGCCTTGAAGTTTTGGGGGAGGGGAAGGGAGCGGTCTTACTTTTCTATATAAACTAAGGAGACCTAGCTAGCCACATTCGCCGACCCATTCAACAATACAATATATAGCCATTCTTCCATAGTCATGCGCGCTGCAATCACCAAAATACCACATTTGCTCGATGAAGAAGTCCTACTTAAAATCCCGAGATTCATGAATGATTTTATTTACATGTATGATTTATTTACAATGAGTGTGATGGGAATGGGAGAAAAACCCCGAAATGGTCTGCTAACTAACGGTTGCATCACATTATTTATTAAGTTTTACTTAGTTTAACAGGAAGTCAGTTTTCAGTTAGTTGGCTTAGAGCATCTGCTTTGGTCATTCATCTCAGATCTGAACAAACTCAGTGTTGCTTGATTTCGTCCATCTAACGGGAACCCATGTTTTCAATTTCATTTGGCTGTGAGTCAATAACGTATCTTAGCAGAATGGTTCTAGAGTATTATTGTTATTATTATTCATATAACAGCAATAACTTTTGTGGACTATAATTTTTTCTTTAATTTTCTTTTAATTTTTTCTTCGACAGTTAACACTTGGAAGTCTGAATTTGTATTTTCGTCGGAAAAATTTGATAACTGAAGAAACGGATCCTAAAGCAACTTTTTTTTTTTTAGCGCGAACGAAATTTAGCGTTACAGTTATGGAATATATGTCTAGGATGGTAAGAAAACACATCAAAACCATTTAAATTAATCGACTAGGTCTACAGAACGTATATAATTCATTGTTGCAAATATGCAACAATTGGCATGAGTGGGTTAAAATGGCTTCGCGAATAATGCTTTAAACAAGCCACTGTATTTAGTGCTTTGTTCATTTATAAAATTTCAGTTGTCTGGAAAATGTTTTAGTCACTAATTTCTGTTTGTGTTGACTTATATTTTAATGGTGGCTTTCTGTTTCTATTTTAATTGTCTAAAACATTTCTACTTTAAGCTATTCAGTTTATTCAAACATTATATTTTGAAGTTGAGCTACTACCGTATTTTTGGAAATGGAAAATCAAATAGTATTGTATAGTTCAGTAAAATAAAAATGTGTTCATTACTTACTCTCATAGAGTAACCATTACCTAAGTTCGTACAAATTAGTTGAAAAGGAATTAAAATGAAAAGTACTGCCCAACACAGGGATTGAACTCACAACCTCCCGGTTATGAACTTTTAAAAAATCCGTCATCCCTGTTAAATAGAATGGTTTGGCTGGTGGGGAGAGATATAAATAGCCAAGGCGGTATTTGTCTAGGACCGACTTTTCCTGTTGCTTCGAAAACCTTTGGCACTCATCTTTAACCCTTCGCCTCCTTTCAGGATTTTTGAGAAAGTCAAGCGAATTGCAAAAGAAAGGGAAAGAGAAGACTTGGAAGTCAAAGTAAGCACAGTGGAATTGACAAACTATTCCTTTATTTAAACTACGTGCTGCCCATCCATGAAATTTTTCGTTAATTCTTTGATAGTATACCCCACCAAATAAAAAGTGTAATACTTAGATTCAACATGAAATTTCAGTCATTTGCTTCACTTTTTTTTTTTTCTGAAAAGGGTTAAATTACAAGTTGGCCATCGGCTATAGCTCAACTACAAAGTTGTAATTATACGAAGGAACAACTAAATATGGCTGATTTGTTTCTAGTTGAAAATGTAATTTTTGGATTTAACTTTTTTTAAAGTAATGTGTGTGTGTGTGTGTGTGTGTATATGTATATATATATATATATATATATATATATATATATAAAGGAAGCAAATGACAGACTTCCTCTTATCTCGATGGTCAATGTGACGAGGAAATTTCTATATTGTTTTGTACACTATCAAAGAACTAATGAAAACTTTAATGGATTGACTATTCTGTGCTATTGTGGTATGTGGTCTACCTAAGCGTTTATGTTCGTCTTGAAGTTAATCTTCGGTCGCCTCATAGGCTCTATATGGATATTAAAGTCATTCCAATAAAATTTTAAGTAAAGGAAGCCAATTTGTTTTCCTTTTGTATAAGATGTAGAAACTGTTTACAAACCTTAATGTTGTCTTTTACTGATTTAAAATTTTCAATTTTTTTTTTTTTTTAATAAAAAAAAGTGTAAATCTAATAAACTCTTCCTTTGTACTAAATTTTAATTCTTTAAATCGATTTTGAAAGACGGCATATTAGAAAAGAAATAATGTGGTAGATGGCCTATTACAATAGCACTGACTATCTTATTTATTTTTATTTATTTATTTGTTTTGTTTTTTTTGTTTTTTACAAACACTGTAAAAGTTTCATTAAATCCCATTAATTCATGGCATCTTAACAAGACGGAAGTATATTTTGGCGCAGATTTTTTTTTGCATTTATTTATCTATTCACTTATTTATTTTGCTGAAATGTCAAACAGAAAGAACTAGTTTTAATGAATAAATATTTTTATGTGATTCTTTTCCATTTTTCTTTTTAATATAAATCTTGTGAATATTGATGTAACTCTAACAAAAATAGGCGCCTTCTACACGACACAAATACTAATTTTAATGTAATAATAGATATTTAAATTAAACTAATGAAACTAAATAGAAATCCAGACAAAAAGATTATTCTTATTTTATTTCTTTATGAAAGCATTTCATTTAATACGTTTGAGAATAAAACAATATTAAAAACTGATAATATCAAGTAACATTTATTAAACCCAGTTTAGTTAAAACCAGAAGTCAAATTATCCGTGCCATAATAAATATAAGCCTTTATTACTGAGCGATATATAATGCTCCTTGTAAGATTTCAAACTCATTAATATAGAGAGTGAGAATATTGCGCTCTTTATCCGTTAAAACGAATTAAAATTGAAATTATTGGTTAAGGTTAAATTCAAGTTTTATTTGGTGATATCATAATGATAAGTACTAAAAAGCAAAATAACATCACAGATCTAATTATATTTTATAAATTCTAAAGATTTAAATTCACTCGAAGTTAACGACCGTACCTTACTCGGGGTTACGTAAATTAAAGTTACTAAAATTTAAAAGAAAATCTATTTAATAAAATTAGTTACTCAAAACCTAAACTGATTTATGTAAAAATATTACTAAATAACTATGTCTATATGGTATTGAAATCTACATTGTTGGTCAAAATTAATGACAAGACATTTTCTGCGTTACTTTACAAGACCCTTTAGTTTCCGCTAAAATTTTTAGTATGGAAGGCCGCATACATAACACTTTTCAGCGATAGTTAATTTTTTGTATTTAATCTTGAAAAAGGAAAATAAGCACATGAACCTAGTTTTTTAATGTACAAATTAACAAAACTCATTGAAATGATTTAATTGAAATAAAATTTTTAAACTGCCTTGGTAATCTTTGTTTTACCTGGTAATAATCTAGAAATGTTTCATTATTCCTAAAATCAATTTATCCCATGACTAGTAATTAACTAATATCATTTCTTTGAATGAATAAAACAATTCTGTCAATTAAGAGCTTATTCTAATCTAATTTTAAAAGGTTGCATATTCAAGAGAAAAACAGGAGTACCTATCTGTATATAATACATATATTTTGTTAAGGATTTCCCATTTGCAATCCCATTCTCTGTCAGTATTTATAGATGTTTCGATGATCACTTAGACAAGAACCAGTCGTCAAGCATTGGTAACTGTCTGTGCTATCCTAACGTGTTTGTGTATGTATATATATATATATATATATATATATATATACATACACACACATACAAAAACTCAGAATTTCTCGGTAAAATCCAGTCTGCAGTTTTATGTTTTAATATTGTGATATTAGCTCGTAACTTGGTTACTTCAATTTTTGTTTATTGAACACTGCAGAAGTTAGTTCTGTATTTTATCCAATGTTGAAGGTATCTGTTTTAAGTGTGTATGTATGTATGTATATATATATGTATATATATATATGAATCATGATTACAGTTTTATGTCTTATAAATATTGGAAATGTAAGCTGGCGAATTTGTCTTTACGGCTTGTCCCTATTTTGCACTTCAATAATGAATCCTGCGTATAAGGGAGTTATGATTTTATATATATATATATATATATATATTTGGCTGTTGATAATTGACAGAAAAAAGAAAGATATCATCTTTTATCAGAAAAGCTTAAGAAAATTGAATCGCTATATCTTGGTAACAGTGAACATAGTCACTCCACTTGACAATATCTAATATGGCACCATCGAAGAATGTACTGTATCTTTTTGTTGTCTGCCACTACCTTTTTTTAACTATACTTTCTTGGATAGTAGTGGTGTTCTGGGTAGAGTGTTCTGTCTTTTGGCTTGACAGATGATCAAATAAAAAAGAAGGAAAGAACAACAGTTTACTGCTGTTTCCTATCCTCCCACCCGCAGGCAAAAAAAGTTAATGATAACAGTGTCTTTCTTGCATTTATTTGACTAAGACCTCCAATCAGATAGTAGTCTTTTTCGCTCCAATTGCTCTCCTACTTGACCTACATTAACTACCTGACCTCTTTCCTTTGTCCTTCTTAGCCTGTTCCTTTTCCCTATCCACTAAAATGGAAACATTTGCCCCTTGTTAATTTCATTTCTTTAATGAAAGACACTTTCCTTTCCTTTTTTTTCCCTTTTTAGTTATTCATTTGTTAGAATTTCCTTTGGAATTTGGTTATTTCTGAGAAATGATAACTTGAAGAATTCAAATCGATCTCCTCCCGATAATCTATCATCAACTAAAAATGTTTTTTTGTCATAGAATTTTATTTGTACTCTTTGAACCCGAGCCACCGGTAACTAGAAGCACATAAAATCACCCTGTAAGCGCGGGGGTTGTTGTTGAATCCGCTAAGGGATAACCAGTCTCTCCCAAAGGGATTTTAGGTATGACTAAACTGAATCTGGTGGTGAGGATCTAGTTCTGAAGTTATTGAATACCCACCTCTTCATTGTCATTACTTCTGAGTCCGCTCTGACCTGGAGTGTTAGTAGCTTGCTAAAGTTCCATAGATGGATCAAATAAATCGGTTTAGAATTATTTGTATTTGATTGGAATACTTGATGCCATATATCTAAGTTATTTGTATTAAGAAAGGTTACTTGAAAATATAACTGTTAACTAAGGATTATCGCAGTCCAGTATATTACCCACTAACTACGCCACGGGGACTTTATCCCGGATTATTATTTGTTACTTGAAACCATCTGTTTGCAAACAAATGATTATTAAGTAGAAATTGTTACTTGAAACCATATAATTGTTTATAAATTATTAGATTAGAATACTTGAAACCATACAACTGTCTACAAATTATTATATGACTGTTTGATATCTACCTGGGGAAAAAAACCCTCTCTTAAACTACACAAAGTCTAACTGTACAGCATAAGCGATTTTCTAATATCTAGGCATAGAATAACCCCAGACTGATTGACAAGCTGTTAGAATGAATCATAGAGATATGTAACACTGATCAGTTGAAATTTTGACAATGGATTCCCTACTTTTTCATCGCTTATTGCTCATAAAAAGTAATTTTATTTGATTTTATTTTTAAATCGACTACAGAATGTTGTAAACTGTTTAACTAAGATATTACAGCATTTTAGATTTTCTGCTATTTTTCAAGCCAGGAGCCCAGAATGGAAAGGCCTTGGCTTAACACACAAAGTATTTAAATATCTTTATCCTATTTACCAACCCCTCCGCTCAGGCAGGATATGACACAAGGTCAATTTTTAAGTGGATTTTAATAGGTTTGAATTCAAAGTTTTCTTTCTCCTGGACTAGTTGCCTCACCAAGGCTGAAGAACCCAGTCTGTCCTACTATTTACCCATAGCTGGAGGGAGAATAATTGGATTCATACCTTTCCCAAGGGTATTAGTGCTATGTGAAATGCAATGAGTCTCGTCCAGGATTTGAACTCATGTTGCCGTGTCCATTTCCTATGACGATAACCATTACACCACGGGCACCTCCAATCAAATTTAAATATCTTTATATCCAGTTTAAAACCATTGCTGACTGTCTCCCTTTCTTGTGATTCATGGGTGGAGCTTCCGACAAACACATGACTGTTGGTCGTGTGACAGTTTGAGAAGCGAGTTCTACCTCTTTTTGACCAAGAAGGTCCTCTGCTATGTGAGAAGCACGTGCATACAAAACACCTTCCAAGAACTTGCACTACACCAGACCTACATGAGTGTAACTTCTACCATTCATCACTTTGTTCTTGGAGCAACTATGGCGCTTTTATTTAGTATGATTTGGAACAATTATTGCGTACTATATATGTAAATGTTAAATGTTTGCAGTTAAACTTTTCATGTCATGTAGTTTTTGCTTGCTGAACTATTTAGTGCTAGACTATCAACAAGATATTTTAATGCATTATGGGAAAATGTGGTTGGTAGTTTAGACCACTATCATACACCGCATAAAATTCTTATAATGGTAATCACTATCTGATTGTGAGGCTCCAATTTTGGAGATCTGTAGAGGGTGCAATAGCCCTTCATTGTTGTTACTTCCAGGTCCAATCTGACCTTGAGTGGTAGTACCTAAAAAGGATGCATGTATGGGTCAAATAGAGCTGTGAAAGATATTTCATATTCGATAGGACTGTGCAAAACACCTTTAACTACTACCAACATGTAAATGGGAATGCTATTCACTTAATACTAGGCATAAAATAATCCAGTTGAAATGCCGTTAAAACTTAAAAATCCATAGAAAAGGTAGGTAATCCGAATAGTTTCTCTTAGCTCCTTGTAAGTTATTAGCCCCTCCCCCTGCAAAAATTCTACACGTGTATCCGTTCAATTTGTTTTTTCCAGTGCTTTATTGGAAATGGGTGATCATTCTATATGGAATTAAAATGTGAAAGTAAAACCTCCACCTTAAAAAATTCTAAATAATTGTTTTTTCAAAAAATAAAGACACAGTAAGTTTGAGGGTTTAATTAGTTCAAATTACAGGTTAAAAAAAAAGCGAAAGGAAAAACATTGAACTTTTTCCTTGGTGTATTTGAATGGGTGCACATTTAGAATACCAATAATTCACCCCTCAAAAACATTTTCCTCTTTAAAGAAGCAAAAAACTCAAAATTTTTTCTTCAATTCTGATAACTGTAAAAAAAAAAAAAGAAAAAAGGTCCCCATCCCATGAAAGTGACAAAGAAAAAATACGATTAGCCTCTCCTGGTTATTCGGTTTTCCATCGCCGTTCAGAAAATGGGAGATCATTCTACATTGAATTAAAATATGAAAGTAAACCCTCTTATAAAACACATTTTTTTGTTCCCCACCACTGGAAAAAAAAAAAAGAAGCAAATCACCCACACAAACACTAAGAATTTTTTTGCCTCAAAATATTAGGTTGACATGCTGTTAAATTCAATGAAAATAACATTGATTCCCTGTCGGCAGGCCTTAGAATATGCTGGCTGTATCCCCCTTGCCCCATCAGCTTGGGCTGTAGAATACACAGACTGCTTCTCGGCAAAGGGGTAAGACCCCCGCACCAACAAGTGTCTTGGATATGACACTAAACAATCTGATGGTGAAGTTCCAGTAATGCTGGAGCTTTAAGGAATATGGAGTACCCCTTCAATGCCATCGCTCCCAGGTCCTCTCTGGTCCAGAGTGGTAGCACCTGATAGGGTCCTAGCTATGGGTCAAATAGAACTAAACTGTGTACTTAGGGTAAACTGAATTGTTTGAAATAGAACTGTTTTGACATGAAACTGTTTGTAAACAAAAATTATACTAAAGTGAATTGTTTGAAATTTAATTTGGTGTTAAATGACCTGAAAAGGGTTGATACACCATAAAACCAGTCAACTGTATCTCCTGTAGAGGAGTTAGACCCCCACCTCCAAAAAAGAGATGTCTTGGGTATGATGTTAAATTTTATCTGATAGTGAGGCTCTTGTTCTGGAATGTGGAGTACCCATTCATTACTCTCAGGTCCACTCTGACAAGGAGTGGTAGTACTTGCTCAGATTCTATTAATAAGTCAAATACATTTAAAAATTATTTGTATTTGATAGGACAATGTGCAAAAAAACACTTAAGAAACTACCCAAAAAATGTCACTTAGAACCTACAAGGATTAAGTGAAAATTTTACTTAAAAAAAATTAAAGTCATGTGTACAGCTGAGAAACTTGAAGAATAAAGTGATATCTTGACGACTGGTTACTGGTCTTTTCCAATGCCTACTCTCTCGGGAATGGTTGATCATTCTATATTGAATTAAAATGTGAAAGTGAACTCTTGTTATAAAATCTAAGGGTATGATAAGTTCATATTGCAAAAGAAAAAAAATTACTTAAAATTTTTTTCTTGGTTAACTTGAACAGGTGCACAGGCAGAATTTGACCAAAGAAATATCATAACACAGCATTATATATCAAAACTGGAATTTTAGAAGTGATTTAACTAAGGGGAAATGGCTTCATTCTTGATATTTTGTAATCTCACTTCGTATTGTAAATGTTTTTAAAACTTAGATACAGAATAAACTCTTTCCTTTTATGAAGGACACATTCATGTAAGACTAGTTTGATGATGACTTACAGGATGCAACACTAGGTCAATTTTTAAATGTAATACTACTAGCAATTAATTCCAAGTTTTCCTTCTCCTAGACTAGTTGCCTTTATAAAGCTAAAGAACACATTCTTCTTTACTATTTACCCATAGCTAAATGGAAAAAAGATGGATTCATGCTTTTTTTTTTTTTTTTTTTTTTTTCTTTTTTTTTCAACAATATTAGCACAAAGTAAAAGGCAAACAACCTTGACTTGGATTTAAACTCTAGTCTGGATTCTCTAACGATTAAGCTAAGCTTGCCTTAAAAAGTTATAGTTTTTAACTTTAATGTTAAAAAGATTTTTTTTTTTTTTATTTCTGATGGGAGAAGACATAACAAAAAAGAATTTGGATAATCCTGATTTTGACCTAGTTTGATGGAGAAACTATAAACTTTTCAGGAAAAAAAAAACAAACCAAAAAAAAATGTGCAGTTTGTGTTTATTTTTCACATTCATCTGAATTCAATTTACTGCTTATCAATGCATTTATAATGTATATAAGATTTGTCGTCTGTGATAATTTGAGATTTTCAAGTTGAGTATTTTCTTGAGTTTGTTTGTCCTGTCAGCATATCTTTGAATGCACTGACTGTATCCCATGCAGAAGGGTAAGACTCCCACTAGAGGGGTGTTCTATGTATGATACTAAACTACATCTGATGACAAGGCTGTATTCCTAGAAATCTGGGAGAGGGTAATGAGTATTCCTTCATTGCCATTACTCCCAGGTCAACTGTGAACTGGAGTTGTTGTTGATATGAGGATCATTAAATAAGTTTCCAGACTTTTTTCGTATGGGCACTTTTATTGATATTACACACATGAAACTCTAGTCCCCTTTGAAGTAATCTCCTCTGGCTGCAATGCACTTGTACCATTCCAACAACTTCTGGAAGGCCCCATGGAAGTCCTCTTGTGTGAGAATGTCAATGACCTTCGTCAAAGCCTCTTTCATCTCCTCAATTGTCTCATAACAACAGCCTGTGAGCTTAGGGAATAACCAAAAGTCACAGGGAGCAAGGTCTGGACTGGGGGGGGGGTAAGGAACTGTCTTGATGCCCATCTTGATGCCCATCTTGGTCAAATAGTCTGTGACAAGGATGGAGTTGTGGACTGGTGTATTGTCCTGGTGGAAATGCCACTAACCCGATTAGAAGAGTGCTGGCCTCTTCCGATGGAATCTCTTCCTGAACTCCCTGAAAACCTCAGCATACTAACCCTAACCATTTGGCCAATGAAATCTGGTGTATTGACTTCCTTACTCCTCCCACACCTCTTATCATCCCTCACAGACTCCCTGCCTTCCTTGAATCTCTTATGCCACTCAAAAACTCATGCTCGATTCATGCAAGATGCTCCAAAAGCAGTCTGAAGCATTCCATACGTCTCTGTGGCATCATTTTTTCTAAGTTTAAACCAGAATTTTATTGCATATCATTCTTCTAAAGTGTCTTCACGTCCAGATTGCATTTTTGAAATTCACCAGCTGTGATAATCAGGCTTTAGTAGGGTGTATTCCAATTGCTGCTGAAGCTGTTCATTTGAAGCTGAAATCATAAAAATTTGTCAGTCATCTCATAAGATGTATAGCAATAACATAGTGAATTTTCAAGAGTCTATGACAATTTTAAATGCCTGTACAAAATAAGTCTGGAAACTTATTGAAAGCACAACATATGTATGAAATAGATCTGTTTAAAAATTCATATTCATTAGAACCATGTGCAAAAAAAAACAAACAAAAACAAATTAAGAAATAACTACACAAAAAATGTAAATATAAATGGTATTTCCTAACTTTTAGGCAGGCCCAGTCGGCTGGGGCTATAGAATACACTAATGGCATCTCTGCAAAGTGTTAAGACTTCCCCAACAAGTGTCATGGTGGCCCAGTCGGCCAGGGCTGTAGAATGCAGTGACTGCATTTCTGCAGAGGGATAAAATATGCTAAACAATCTGATAGTGAAGCTCCAGTAATGTGGGAGCTTTGGGGAATGCAAAGTACCTTTGCATTGCCATTGCTCCAAGGTCCACTCTGAGCTAGAGTGGTAGCACCTGATAAGGGGCTATCTATGAGTCAAAATACAACTGTTTGACTTTTAAAGTGGGTGCAAGCAAATGACTTATGCTAAATTGAGTTGTTAGAAATAGAACTGTTTGATCATTTAATTGTGTAAACTAATGTTTAATTGAATTGATAGTGATACATTGCAATACTTGGAACTATTAGACAGTGTGGAGGTGCCCGTGGTGTAATGGTTATCGTCGTAGGAAATGGACACGACGAAATGAGTTCAAAACCTGGACGAGACTGATTGCATTTCAAATAGCACTAATACCCTTGGGAAAGGTATGAATCCAATTATTTTCCCTCCAGCTATGGGTAAATAGTAGGAAAGACTGGGTTCTTCAGCCTTGGTGAGGCAACTAGTCTAGGAGAAGGAATACTCTGAATTCAAACCTGTTAAACTCCGCTTAAAAATTGACCTTGTGTCATATCCTGTCCGAGCGGAGGGGTTGGTAAATAGGATTAGACAGTGCGCAAATGAATGAATAGTGTTTAACAGAATAATCAGTGTTAAATAAGAAGACTTGTAACCATTTCACCATGTATGTTAATTAGTAAATAGAATTTGTTTGAAATGGTAGAATCCATTTAAGTGTATGCAAAAAAAAAAAAGAAATCAGGCTTTTTTAAAAACACAAAAGTTATCAATAAAATGTATTTACTAATTATATATTCAATATATATGTATAAAGAGGGTTTGTCACATAATAATGTACAATGGTTGATATTCCATAAAACCAAACCAAATTAATCTCTTGGCATAAAATAACCCTAAACAAGTTGACATGCTTTTAACATCAATCTTGATGAGCCTATTAATGTTTCACTTCATACTGATGCTCTTCGAGAATGAATGATTATTATTAAACAGAAATAACTTACAGCCATATAATCATATATTCATTTGTATTGGATAGAAATACTTGTAATTAGGTTACTAACTGGAAAAAATACTTAAACTAAATAAAAATTTAAATATGAATGTACTATGAAAACAATTCTCTAGCTTCTTGAGATAAAATATCCCTAGATAGGTTAACATGTCTTTAAAATCTTAAGTTCGTTTATTTAGAACCTTGATAAGTATAATAAACAAAAGTTGTTACTTAGGGATGTAGAAAGTAACGTTGTGTACTTTGTATTTGTAAATTTCCATATGTTAGCATATTTTTCTGTGTAAGTTGAAATTTATTTTCAAAAGTAGTGTAGAGGCTAACATTCTAGACTGCAAAATTGTAGAAAGTGAGTTCAAACACCAGTCATGCTATTATCTTCACCTTTGGACTAAAATATTAGCTAAATGTAAGAACTCCCTTATCCTTCCATCTATGGGTTACATTGTGCCACTACTGTACTTGTCCAAGGATAGATTTGGCATTAAATAATTTATGAAGATTGATATGACATTGGGGAAAAGTTAATATTCAGTCTTTATCTTTGCTTGAAAATATAAATATATATATATATATATATTTTTTTTTTTTTTAATAGAAATATACTTGGAGAGAGGGACTTGATCCATAATACATTAAAATTTATCTTAGAAATAAAATTATAACAACATTCAAATTATTTCGCATCTAAGAATAAAAAGCAAGCAGTGTACATGTTTATAGAGGGGTTTGTATTTTCATGTAAGTGCCTTTCTCAGTGATCAGATACATTGTTGAAATTTGCATTATCTGATCTCGACGATTACCTCCTTAAACAACTTTTTGCTGTTAATTCAAGACATCTTACAATTGCACATAACCGATTTTTTAAACACGCACATATCTGTAAAGCCAGCAGTCATCCTCAATACATATTCAAGAAAGTGTTTTGTTTTTCATATTTTGGACAGTGGTCTACATATTCATGTCCTGGTTCACCACACTGTGGCATGGTGAGGACAGGTGTTGTAGTCCTAAGCTTCTACAGCAAGTTTCATACACATATCAAACGTCTCTTCACTGCACCTTACACCTATCAGCGTGTTGTTCTGCTTGACATGAGGGTCAGGTGTGCTATGAAGGCTGATGCCAGCCTGACTTTCGATGGTGATCATATTCACTGGCGCTGTCAGCATGGAATCTCAAACAGTTCATCCTGTCTTCTCTTGGCTGTCAAAGATTTCTGCAAAGACTCTTGATTTGTCTATAAAGAACAGTGAAGCCCAGACCCTTGTTGCCAAGCACTCAGCCTACTTATACGGTTCCTGTTTGGTGTGAATGATTTTGGGAATTTCGATAGATATATCTTTCAGGAACACAGACCATTCTCATGAAGATGGTTTGGAACAGTTTGGTCAGAAATTCTCACCCTTGTGTCAGAGGTGGTTTGAGTAGAATGGATAGGTGCTTTGGAACCAATGTTGATGGGTTCTCGGCATCCGGAATCTGTCATATTGCTGATTCGCTAGGAGTCCCCTCCATGTCTTCATGCTACCATAGTTTTGTTTCTGACTTGTGTCTCTGAAGGTGGCTCTTTGGCCAGTGTCAGGGTCATCTGCCACTTGATTGTGTGAAGCGTTATTTTGAAGAATGCCCCCAAGCCAGATGACAGCTCCTTTGCTGCTTTTAAAACACTTTTACTCTTTTTCTTCCTTTTCATTTTGAGTTATACCATATTTTGCTGTAATTCTTCATCGTCTGATTGAATATTCTAGGAAAAAGCATTGACCAAATGTTAAATGGTTATCTGACCTCGGCTTAGCAAGAATCTGTTTGTCATTTGTTTGGAGATGAGAAAGAGTTGAGAAACTAGTTGTCAAAGAATTTGTCAGTTTCTTTATCAAAAGAATATTTTAGATTTCAAACAGTGGGTTATTTAAAGAAAGTAAAATATTAGCTTGATTGTAAATTACTGAGGAAACAGGATTTTTTAATTAAAGAGCAGACAGTAAATAATAGAAATCCTCTTAAATCAATATATGCATTTTCTATTTCTGTCATTCTTAATATGTAAACAGTTAATGTAGAGTCATTTCCAATTGCATTAGTAAACTTTGAAATAAACACATTTCAACTAACATTTATGCATATCCATCATATATTATTTACTTATATGTATATTGCATCTACATTTAGCTGTGTGTGTGTGTGTGTCTCTCTCTCACATACACACACACATACACACAAGGTGCAAAGAGAATCACAAAGGATTATTCTTTGCCTTAGCAAATTTCTCACAAATGTGGGGGACACTCGTCTCTCTCTGTTTATTTGGTGATAGATATGGTCGAGATTAACTGGTTGTCCCATGAGATTAGTTTTCACCTCTTGTAAAAAGATTTATCTTCCTTTGTATGGTATTGGATAAAAATTGTTTTCTCTCGTCATTCATATCAAAAAGAATTTAATGTAAAAATGAAAATCAAATTATTAAACGAAGAACAACTTTCTTTTTTATTTCGGAATAAAAATGAACCAAACAGTTTCATTGGTTATTATATTATTACATGTATAAAAAAATCCCTCAAACATTTGAAAGTGAGAAATATTTTTTCACTTTTTTAACTTTTATTTTTCTATTTTTTTTTAAATACATGAAAAATAATTCAAACAATAAATGATTTAACTGTCTTCATGTTAAGCCTTTCTCTGTTGAAGGTAAATTAGAGGTGTTTACTCAGATTTTATAGTTTTTTTAAAAATGTGGTTTGAGTGTCACATTTGGCCCACATATGTGCCACAAGAAACACGGAGAACCACATGGGGCTCTCAAAACTGAAAGGGTTAAAGAATTGTCCTTCCTTAAGAATGTTGAACTGATTCTGTAAGATTTTTATTCAATATGAATATTGTTTGTCATTTCTGATAGGATTATTTATGCTTAGATTAACACAGTATCTGTGCTCTCTGCAGAAGATCAAAGTGTTATCCTCCATGATAATAATATATAAAACTATTTGGATTGTTTATCAAAAACTACTATAGCACTTATTAAAATTGCTTTGGATTATTTATATAAAGATGAGCACTTCTGCCAAGGATCAGTGTAGTATCTGTGTACTATGCCTAGGATCAAAGTGTTTCTAATTAGGATTGGTAAAAAAGAAATTATTTTCTGAATAAAAATTTTTTTGAAATGACCATTACTTCCATAGTTTAAAAAAAAATAATGGAAAGTTAGTCTAATTCTAATGATTAAAATTGATGATTTTTTTTTGTGTAATGGTTGAATATGAATAAGTAAAATGTAAGTCCTGCTACTAATAAAACTTATTTGAAGTATCAATTTATGTAGTGTTGCATACTTTCTCAAAATAGTTTTTTTTTTCTCTGAGAATGAGAACAGGAAAGTGCTTAACATTTATTTTGCTATGTGTGTCAATCTGTGAAAGTTTTCATATAACTATTTGCTTTATCTACAGAAAGCAGACTGAATCTCAGAACAACTTTATTTACCTCTTGGGTCATACTTGAGATCACTCCACCTGTCTTGGCTCCTCATTTTCCACTTCCTGTTCCTTTGGCATCATATCAGTCTTGCTTTTTAGGGCATCTTCAATGACTTGTCAGCAATTATACTAGTTCATCATGAAGATCTTGGAAAATTTGACCGACTGGTCACAATTATTTTGTACTGAAGTACCCTAATTTAAAAAAAGTTTCTTTTAGCACAGGTGCTATTGTTAATACTGTTAGTCTGTAAACACTTCAGACTGAAAACAAATGACTCCCTATTCTTTTGCTTTTGAAGTCTGAGAACACTCTGAATTTATTCTGGCATAGTTTCTTTGATCTTCATTCCAAGTTAGCTTATATTGTTTTGGTTTAAAAATGTATAAATATATCCTGTCTGCATATGTGTACCAGTAAAAGATGTAGGGAAAGAAAATTTAGGTTTATAGATATAGATCTGTGTATATATATATAATCTCATTTCATTTTTTTTTTTTTTTTTAGAATGGTGAAAATATTTTTTTACAAATTATTGTAAATATATGACAGTTACCTGGTTACTGTACATATTTATTCCTTTGTTTTGTTTTTTTCCAATGTTTGTATTATTTTACCAAATAGATAAAACTTGTAACTGGCTGTAATGAATTTTTAAACTAAGAATTTCTGAGAATGACGATAAAAATTGGTGGTTAGTTTAAAATTATGAATGTGAGTATTGATATCTAAAATGATTGATTTTAACATGTCAGTCTAAAATTTAATGCTGAGAGGTTAAGGAATCCTGTTCATTGCATATCTATATTGGCATTTCTTGTGTAGCTAAAGTTTTATTTTTATTGAAAACGTATTTTTTCACACCATCCTATTGAATAGGAATAATTTGCAAACAGATCTATTTGACTCGTATATGGAACCCTAAAGAGTACTCCACTGCTTATCAGAGTGAGCCTGGGAGTAATGATAATGAAGAAGTATTCCGCACTCCCTAGATCTTTAGAACTGGTGCTTCACCATCATTTGCAGTTGAGTGTCATATCCTTGGCCCTCTTTTTGTGGGGCTCCAACTCCTCTCTGCCAGGGAAACAGTGTATTCTAACCCCCATTGCCTTGGTTGTGAAATTTTAAACTGAACAAATCTAGAATATTATTAATTCTGCTATTTTATCTACTAAATAACTTTATTGAAAAAGAAGTGCTGTGTTGTACTCTAAAGAAAAAATTGCCCAGTCGGCTGGGACTGTAGAATACACCGACTGCTTCTCTGCAGAGGGGTAAGACCCCCCCCCCTAACGAGTGTCCTGGATATGACACTAAACAATCTGATGGTGAGGTTCCAGCAGTGCTGGAGCTTTGGGGAATGTGGGGTACCCCTTCATTGCCATCGCTCCCAGGTCCACTCTGGCCCGGAGTGGTAGCACCTGATAGGTCCCTATCTATGCGTTAAATAGAACGAAGAGCATACTCATGCTAAAATGAATTGAGTAGCTTGAAATAGAAACGTTTTTGACAATTAGCTTGAATAGCTTGAAATAGAAATGTTTTTGACAATTAAACCGTACTTACACTTAAACTGCGTGCTTATGCTTAACTGAATTATTTCAAATAGAACTGTTTTTCGACATTAAAACTGTATTTACACTTAACTGAATTATTACATATAACTGCTTGAATAGTTTGAAATGGAAATGTTTTTGACAATTAAACTGTGTACATATGCTAAACTGAACTGTTTTCAATTGAACAGATTATTTACATAAAAATGGATTTGGCATTAAATGACCTGCAGAGGTCGATGTGCCATAAAACCAAACAAACCAACATCTAAAGAAAAAAACAATGAAAAACTGATGTAGATATATAAACCTGTGTATTTTTTTTTTGTTGTTTTTTTTTTCTTCAGGGAACTTGAGCATAAATACAAATTCTTTTTTAATTGCTTAAAACAACAAAAATACAATAACATAGCTTTGATTCAAAATATTTAAAAAAAAGATATCATTGTCTTTATTTTGCAAAATGATATTATACTCAGACATTAAAATATGTGAACTCTATTTAGTCCAGGATTATATTTAGACTCTTCAGTTGTCAGATTTTCCTTATTCACATAAATACCCCAACTTTCTTAGATTGCTTAATTATTACTGTTTATTTAAACTATAACCGGCTCATTGGCCTAATTGGTAGAGTGTTTGCCAATGGTCTGGGAGACCTGGGTTCCATCCCTGGACACTTCATACAAAAGACTTTAAAAATGGTACTTGATACTTCCTTGCTTAACACTCAGCAATATAAGGTATGTATCAAGGGTAAAGTGAAGCAATCCAGGGAAAGGAGTAGCACCCTCCCCTACACCTTGGTGTAGTAGTGATTGAAAAGGGAGGCTTCTGGTCGCCCTTGACTATGGTCGCCAACTTTACTTATTTAAACTATGGTAAGACCTCCTTCCCACACCCAAAAATAATTACCAAGAATATTAACAGCATAGTTTTATTGCATTTAAGTTATTATTCTTTTTAAGTTTTTTCATTAGAAATTTCATTGAAGTCCTTTTAAAAAAATTCTACAAGAAGGATTTTGAGGACGAAGACAGAAGAAGGTAATATTTACCTGTGCCTCCCACCAGGCAGGTCATTTATAATGGAGTTTAGGGAGGGGGGTTGCACACAAGCCAAGACTCATTTGCTGCTAATCATAAAATGACTTAATGCAATATGAATCTATGCTTGTCATTGATACTCCACCCCCAGCACAACTCCTGTAACAATTAAGAGAGAGGTGGTTTGTTTAAGATTTTATACTGCTATCATTACTTGAATTTTATCGATCTTGACGTTTACCTATGTTATCTTCATCAAGGTGTGCCAATAGCATGGTTTCTCTTGACTCTCTCATGCCATCTGTACCTATCACCAAGTGCCTGCACAGAGCTTATGAAGGTAAATTTTTGTTGGTGAGTCTATGTATAGGAATTTATAGCAGAATGTCACTTCTGAGTTCATCCTTCTTTCTCAAAAAAAAAAAAAAATCTACAGGATAACTAAATATGAAGTACTATGATATGCTATACAGGAAGTTAAGAGTAATTTGCACTTTTTCCTAAGTTATTGTATTGCCTTTTATTTTCAAAAATGGTAACTTGATTAATTTACTTTGAAACTGTACCTAGAAAATAACTATTAAGCTGCCACCCAGTGTCTGTCTCAAATTTCTGTTAAAAAAATTACGCAGTAAAAATCTCAGATTAAGATTCAACTTTACTTCAAGTTTGTTATGAGGCACTCTTAGTGTAACAGTTATCATAAGAAGCAGAATTCCTTGACAAGGCTGATGCTGTTTTGCTTCTTGCTAAGGCCTTTGAGAAAGGCATGAACTTAGCTGTTCTCAATCACTCCCAGCTATGACTAAATTGTAGGGTCAGACTGGATTCTTTATCTTTGGTAAGGCAACTAGTCTAGGTGAAGAAAAATTCTGAATTCAATTAAAACCAGCTTTTCTCTACTTAAAAATTGACATCCTGCTCTTAGTGAAGGAGTCTTTGAATGCATGTCAGGGTTTTGTTAAAACACAGAAAACAAAATCAGTTGTGGTTGCTTGTGTTTACTTCACACAAGTACCCAAGAGAAAAACTCTGATCTACTTTGCTCTTTATTCTGTAATATCAACCGATATCTTGACATAAATCTTTGAAAATTAAATAATGGTATGTGAAAAAAATTTTGAAGGATTTCTACAACTAATCTTGAGAAGTTTCAGCTATTCTCTTGGAATTTTTATGTCTAAGTTGCAGAGGTAGACTGGCTGTGTAGTTGACTAAGAGCAAAAAGGGTTATTGTCCTGAAACCCATTCCACTCAAATATATACAATCTTAATGAGACATTTGTTGCTAATGCTCCATGTCTCAAAAAATGTTGGCAGGACTTAGAAAATACATGTTTACTAAAGATTATTATTAGTTACTTGAAACCATATATTTGGGTACAAACAAATGACTCATATTAAACAGAAATAATTAGTTGAAACTGTATCATTAATATAATTATTAGTATTAGATAGGAATACATGAAACCATAGAACTGTGTGTAAATTATTTATATTAGGAATACTGGATATCATATAAGTGTGTAAAAAAAATAAAATAAATAAATAAATAAAAAAGAATTAAAAAAAAACTTGTAAGAAACAATTACACAAGAAATATAAATGTAATTTCTTTACTTGTAGGCATAAAATAACCCAAGATAGGTTGAGATGTTGTTAAAAACAATTAGAGAATATAGAGAAATAGATTGGTGTTTAGTACAGTGGTAGTTGGATATCCAGAATTCATTTTAGCTGTAAAACATTGCATTTAAGGTTACATCAGAAAACTTTTACTTCTTAGGCCTCTTGGGGCTTTTGGCCCTGTTAAGTAGCTTTCATATTGGATTTTTTTTTTCTTGTCTTGCTGCAACTTTGATCAAGCAGAAATCAATATCAGCGTAATCTGATCAGATGCAGCTTATTGGGCTGGGTATTGATACATATTGATATTCTTTGACCATTATTCAAGAGTTTATTATTTTTGTTTGTCACAATATTTCAACCAAACATGAAAGTCTTCAGTGTTGACGGATGACCTATGTCTATTCAAAAAAGGAAATATTGCACAGGGACATTGATGCTGCCTCATCTATCCCAGTTGGACCAAAGGTAATGTCTCTTATAGACAGAAGCTACCTTTTCTAAATTGACCCTTTATTGATGAACAATTTGTCAAACTTCAAGCCACATCACAGCACTTGGCTTTCTGCCAGACAACACTGATGAGATTTCTTCTCTTATATCCTTTTTATTTTTTCTTACTGAAACATCCTTATCTTTGAGTCTTAAATTCTGTTTTCCTTGGTAAGGTAAGGTAAGGGTCATAACATTCTGATGAGTAGCAGCTGTGTTTGGAAGTAATATTAATCCATACAATTCATAGCTCAAGGACCCAAAGAACTTAAATCTCTGTTCAACAGTTTCCATTATCCATTATAGTTAATGTATCTTCAAATACTTTAATAAAAAAGACAAGCTACTTATAAATGATTAGTGATTGAGTGGGCACATATGTAAATAGAGGAACACCTTGAAATTCTTATACAGTTAAATTTGATATGCAACTTAAGCCTCAATCAGATCTTTTAAGGTTCTTCATCTTCTCAACCTGACCTTTTTACTTAGCTGGTCCTTTCAAGCTATATCCTTATTTGATAATTCTTTGTAGATGTAATAATTGATCTTGCAGATCACCCTTGTCTGCTAATGACCTTGCCAAAGCATTATAAAGGAAGAGAACTCAAAAGTCTTATCTTCTTTACCTACTGTATGATTCCTCTACAAATTCATTTCTCAGACATTCTCTTATATTTGACAACCAAAACAACAGAACTAACCATCTACCTTATATTATTCAGGAAATAATTTTTCTGTCCCGAACACTGGTTACCACACTGGTCTTGTAAATGATCAGTGTTTTTGTTCTTGGCCCAGGCAGCTGGGGCTGTGTAATACACTGATTGCATCTCTGCAGAGGGGTAAAACTCCCCAAATGGGTGTCGTGATTAGGACACTACATCTGATGGTGAGGCTTCAGTTATGTTGGAGCTTTGGGGAATGTGGAGTACCCCTTCATTGCCATTGCTTTCAGGTCAACTCAGACCTGGAGTGGTAGCAGCTGATAGGGTCATATCTATAGGTCAAATAGAATTGTTTGACATTTAAACTGTGTACTAAGGCTAAACTGAATTACTGGAACTGTTTAATCATTTAACTGTGTAAACAAATAACTTAAGTTGAATTGAATTTTCAATGATACATAGCAATACTTTAAAACATTAAACAGTGTGCAAACAAATGATTAATAGTAAATAGAATTATTTGTATAAGATAGAATTAACTGAAAGCATTTAACTGTGAAAAAAAAATGAGCTTAGACTCATTGAAAAATTATCTACAAAATGTTTAGAAGTCCTATATTTAATATATCTGTATAAAAAGGATTTGGCATTAAATAACCTAGAATGGTTAATAAACCATAAAACCAAACCAAATGTTTTTGTGCTTTGTAAAAAAAAAAAAAGATACTCATGTTGGATGAAAAGGTTTCAGATTAGTGTTGGGTATATCTGTCTATATCTTGCTGTAATATTCTTGTCTTCTGGAAAAAAAACCCACTGCAAGCCTAATCTTGGATTCCAATGTTCATGGCATCACTTCACTAATACTCCAAAAGGTAGATTAGTCAAATAGCTGTGGGAACTGTGCAATTTTTATTCTAGATCATGCTTTTAACAAACTGACCATGTGTCAAAACTCCTCTTGTGAGGATGAAATTAAATTTCAAGCCAGTGAGTACATGTCTACAAGTAAACATTACTCTTTTGCAGTGGCACAATGTGTTGGACTGTGAAATCGTAGTAAGCAAGCTTGGACTCTAGTCAAGCAACTTTGTTAATTTTCAGGCTAATATTCTTGCTAAATGTATGAACCTCCTTTAATAGTATATCCAACGAGGATGACTTTGGTATTGAATAACCTATGAAGGTTGAGATATCATAAACCAAACAGAAACTGAACCTTACTCTCTGTCTGTGTTAGTAATAATGTGGAAAAAGCTTTTTAATAAACTAATTTTTTGATTTAGATGATAGAGAAATCAATATTAGTATAGCAATTAAAAATGTCAGTACTTAACATAGATTTTACAAATCCTAAAACCCTTCAATCAGATTAAGATACATTGATTGCCCTTTTTTGTAGAATGGTACCCCTTCTCCCCAAAATAGATGTCTAAGATACAACGCTAAACTGCATCCAGTGGTGAGGTTCCAGTTCTGGCACTCGGGGTAGTGTAGAATATTCCTTTATGGTCATAACTGCCAGGCCCACTTTGATGAGGAGTGATAATACTTTTAAGGATCCCATCTATGGTGCCCATGGTGTAATGGTTATCGTTGTAGGAAATGGACACGGTGACTTGAGTTCAAATCCTGGACGAGGCTGATTGCATTTCACATAGCACTAATATCCTTGGAAAAAGTATAAATCCAATTATTCTCCCTCCAGCTATGGGTAAATAGTAGGGCAGACTGGGTTCTTCAGCCTTGGTGAGGCAACTAGTCTAGGAGAAGGAAAACTCTGAATTCAAACCTGTTAAACTCCACTTAAAAATTGACCTTGTGTCATGTCCTGCCCGAGTGGAAGGTTTGGTAAATATGTCTATGGGTCAAATATATCTGTTGGAAAATGATGTGTATTTTATAGTAATACTTAAAACCATGTCATTGTATGGAAATAAATGATGATTAAATAGGAACGGTTACTGAAAGCCATATAATGATGTATACATTTTTTGTAAGTTGGTATTTTTAATATTGCCATGACCAACTATACACATATACATGCAGAAATATAATGATGAAACAATAAGGACAAGCGGACACAGTTCTTAAGAAAAATATACCTCTCACTTTATTCGAAAGGGTTGTGTGTGAGAGGTGAGTTGGAGACAGAACAAAGACTGCAACATATTGACCCTCCAACTCTTCTGGCTATAACAGCATTTCTTTCCTGTTCTCCTGGGCTGCTCAACCGAGGGCCTGGGGGCCCAGCCTCTGCTGGGACATGGTTTTCATTCCAGCATCTTCTCTCCAACTGATCTGAACTTCCTGTCGTCAGGGTTATATAATAATTTGACGCCCACCTACTTCTTGCGAGTGTCACCATTCACACTCAATTCAACCCATCAACAGTCAAGGTTATCCCCCGATATCTTTGACCGGATGCACCTGTTATTTACACAGGTGCATTTCTCATCTGATAGCCCGGCTGAGTCAGAGGTCAATATGCAACATTAGAACTATGGTTTTCATAGTTGGCACTAATAGTTATGTTGATTGCATTCAATGAATTTCAAGAAACCATTGCCTTGAGAGTTTTTGTGACTGGTATGAACAGAATGGTTTCACATGTTATATAATTTTTTTTTCTTTTAGGTGGTTTTCTTAACCTTTTGAACTTAGAAATGTATTTGAAACAGTATATCCATTTGGAGTCTTGTCATGTAATAATTTGTGAACTTGGTTTAACAGTTTGATTTTTACTGGGTGCCCTATATTTATGACCTTGTACCAAAATAGATATTTAGTTAAGATTATATTAGGCTGCTAAAAAGGCACCCAGCAAATAGACTTCAGACTATTATTGTAGTCAGTGCAATATCTGATGCTGTATGAAATCAGTTAATAATTTCTCTTTAGAAAAATGCAATAATTAAACTTTGTCTTGGAGGAAAGTCAATTGAGCTTAATCAATTGACTCTGCTGTGAAACTTGAATGTGATGTTGATGCAAAGTTTGAGTGAAGGATATACAGACTTTCTGTATATCCTTTCTGACTTCACTAACCAAACATTTTAAACATAACTTAGCATCATTCAATAATGAGGTTTCTAAGTGTTAAGGAAGATTTAATGTACCATTTTTATAAGTAAATCCTTTTAAATTTTTAGATTAGAAGAGCTCAATGATGGAAGAGTTTGTTTTTACCCAATATCTCCACTACAAGTAGGATGTGAAATGTGGTCAATTTTTAAGTATAGTACAGCTGGTTTGAATTTGATTTTCTTCGTCCTAAGTTGGTGGTCTTACCAAGGCTAAAGGACTCGGCCTTTCCTATTATTTACCCATAACTGAGGTTAAAACGTATGAGATAGGGTGCATTTTCATTTGGTAGGTATAACATTCCCTTTTCATTCTCTCAACTGATGCGATCTTTTAATTGTATTGGTATATTGGCAGTAGAAAATGGTAAATATGAGGGCACTGTAAAAGTATTGCCTGGTATTTTATTTTGTATAGCAATATCAGGAATAGATATTGGTGATATCTAAGTAGAAGTTGAACTGTCTCCTCAATTACTCCTCTCTGAACTGCCCTTTTTTGTTGCCCTTTTTTGTTCAACACAGTTGTTAATTCTTGAAATAGAGAGCATTTTGATCAATCCATCTGCATGAATTTAACCAATAAAAGTTAATGTACAAACATTTTCTTGATAACTGTCATACTTATTAGTGTAAAGAAATGGACTTAAAGATCTGAGTTCAAATCCTGGACAAGGCAGTTGGTATTTGCACTTGGCACTAATGCCCTTGGGAAAGGTATGAATCCAGTGATTCTCTCCCAAGCTATGGGAAAATAGTTAGGTAGACTGAGTTCTTTAACCATGGTAAGACAATCAGTTTAGGAAAAGGAAAACTCTAAATTCAGACTAGCTTTATTCCACTAAAAATTGATCACATCATTCCCATGGAGGAGGGTTGGGATAAATACATACTTTTAGAGCACTCCAGATAAGGTGTATTCAGAGTAAAAACAGGAATTGGAACAGGCGCTGCCAGAGTATTAAAAAAAAAAGAAAAATAGGCCAGATAGATCTCTCATAACTAGTTACCTTGGGATTTATTTACTTCTCCATGAAGGCACTCCTTGGATTTAATGACTCTCCCCCCTATATATGTATGAGTAGAGGCAGTCCTCTCCCCATGTACCATTAAAGTGTAAGAGTGACTCATGACTCTGTTCTTTAAAACTAAATGATGGAGGTGCTACTGTATTGTTGAAAACTCCACTAACTAGCTACATCTGCCTAGATCTTTTTCGTTTTGTCTTGCCTGAAGACAAGAAGTTGATCCAGGCTACTACAGTTGACAAGTATAGAAAGGTGTTCCAATAATAAATTCAGGGACTTGTTTAAAATGATGATTAATAATGAAAAACACTGAGAAAATTTATGACTTTTTTCTTTCTCTCATGTATCATGATTTGTGAAGAAAGAGAAGAAAAGTATAATGGAATAATCAATGGTCATTCAGAATTTTCATATGACATGGCAGATATTTATTTTTATGAATTCTCATTTCCTCAATTGGAGAAATGTGTGTATATTTTTAGTTCTGTTCATTGATGAAAGAAAACTATTCAGTTTAAAAGTAAAGATATTAAACTGATGATTTCTATACAATTAAATGTGTGTGTGTGTATATATATATATATATATATATATATATATATATATATATATATATATATAAAGCTTACATTGGCCCAAGACAACAGTTGCAAGATGGAACATACATCACTTGTACAGTCTGTGCAAGTTCATTAATATAGACTAATGATGAAAAAAGCATTGATTCATTGATGCATACTTGCACACACATAGATATGTATACATATGTGTGTAAAGCTGCATCAATAAATCTCTAGCCTGATACATGAGCTGACTTTTGATCTAAAATTTAATGTTGAAAAATAAATATTCAGATGTAATGTTTTTTTCATCACCAGGCTATATTAATGAACTTCCATAGATTGTATGAGAGTAATGTGTTCTGTCTTGCAAATGTGGTCTTGAGCCCATCTAAGTAAAGCTTCAAATATATAGAGAGAAAAAGAGGGTACACCTGTAAGTTTATGGTCTGACATACGTGAATTTTGATCTGAAATTTTAACTGTATAATGTTAGGTCTGTGTAATGAATATTTCCTCACTGAATTAAATGGATTGACAAAGAAGTCAGTCATGGTGAAAAATGGATATTTATGTAAAATCTTTTTTTTTTTCTTTGCATTTCTTTTCATTATTATGCTATGTTAATGAACTTTCATGGGCTGTACTAGTCAATTGAATTAAACTGTAAAATTATTTGTGTAATTAAATGTAACATGTATAGATTTTCTGAGTTGATGAAACACTTGATCGGTAAAAGAAATCTGTTTGTTTATATCAGCTGAAAAATGAAGATTTTTATTAAAGTTCATTTTTCTGTTTCATTTATTTTAATAATGAATGTAAATATATATATATTTTTTTCTTAGTATGGTTGACTAAGTATTTTAGTCTAAACACTAGCATGTGTTCCTGAAAAGTTGCTTGCAAAACTATTTGAAGCATGAAAATGTATGAGGTTGGATCAATGAGTTAGCTGAATTTTTCTATGAAATTTTTACTGTTGTGTTTGGTCTGTATAGTTAATATTCCCCACTAAATTAAGTCCATTAATTAGGAAGGTTAGGTTGAAAAATAAACATCTTTTACATAAAATAAATGCTTTTAATCCTTATTTCTTCATTGAATTATTTCATTCTTCTTAGCTAAGAAAAAAGTTGATTTTCGTTTTCAGTTTAGAAAAGGAAAACTGACAACTTAGGGTATTCATAACCTCTTATAAAGAAAAAAAAATCCAAGTGGATGGTCTAGTGATTGAAAAGACTGTGATAATCCAAGTAGTAAAGATATAAAGCTATTTAAATGACGAAAAATGACAATGGTTTTCTTTGAGACTATGATTGCTAAAGAAATAGATGTTTTTTTTTCTTAACCATTTACATAAAAAAAAAAAAAAGAGTCAAAATAAATTGTTCCAACTGTCAACATAAGAAGGTATGCTTTAAAATTTTGTCTGCTTACTTAATGTCATAATAAACAAAATAATAATGCAAAGTATCTTACTAATAGTTGTCCTGATGCTTGATACACACCAACTTAAATAGTCAAATATGTGCATGCACACACAAATGTGTGTGTGTGTGTGTATGCATACATGCATATATATATATATATATATATATATATATATATATATATATATATATATGATCTGATCGTGTTTTTTTTTTATCTTGCCTTGCTGGTCAGTATTTGAGCACTCTTCTGATTTTATAAAAAAAGAATTTATAAGTGTTATATATAGATAAATTATCTTAATCATTATCCATGTAAATGTACATTGATATATAATGATGTAATATCAATTTGTCGGTATGCAACTATGCCTGAATGCATATACATGTATCTATGTTTGATTGTGTGCATGCACACACACACACACACACATATTGTTTCTTTTTTATTTTGAAAATTTGCCAATATTTAATGCTTGTCATTGATTCAATGTCAGTGCAATGCCTTGATGTTTGTTCTCTTCTTGTCCTCACCTCCCCAATCCCATAGCTGCTGGACAATATCTGGACACTGCCATTACACTGGGAATATGGGACATGACTGCACAACTAATGGTCAAGAACCCTCTTACTGTTACATGCCAATGCTTATAATCCCCTTCCATGTCATTGTGGTCATCCTAGCACTTGTGAACTTGGCTGCTGACCAACCTCTATTGTATACACAGTTGGACATATAAGCTTGAACCAGTTACTTGTAACACAAGTCTGCAGCCTAGCCTAATGTTTTTCAGTCCAAAACTGACCGCTGAGCAGCCATTCTTTGTATGGTCAGAAAATAACCCCCATTTGGGTAATTCTTATATATCACTGGGGAGGAGGCAAAGTAGCTGAAGAAAGCTCTTGAGAATTGGTTTTTGTTGGTTCCAAAAGTGCATAAGGTCATTGTTGCTTTGTTGCTCTTTCGCTAGATCTACCCAATGTCTATTCATGCAGATGACCATATCCCCTTGGATGTGTCTTGTCCATCTTTATGACTGACACACTTCACTGATCGACACAGACACAGCACTTTAGACTAATCTCAAGACAGCCAGCAGTGGGCATGTGTTTGTGTGTGTGTCTCATTCACTTGAGAGAATGACAATGTTTAGCTATGCTGATAATGACTTTTTTTTCAGAAATAGCTAGACAGACATTGGACAAAGTCTTTAAACTGGTATTCAATTGACCTAGCTGGTACTTGTCAAATGTGCAGTGATTTCAGCTGCATGATGGATATTGATTTCCTTAGCATTTGTAGAATTTTTATAACATACAAATTAAACAGAACTAATTTTTAGCGTTCCTTGAAAGATCTGAAATAATTATATCTATTACATATGGTTAATTTTTTTTATGGAAGCTTGTAAGGGCTACAAATTATAACTTAGCTAGTAGAATAGATTAACTGATCAAGATAAAAAAATGAAAAAAAGTAAAGCATAATGATTATCATTAAAGGGATTGGAATCTGTGACCTAAGTTCAAATCCAAGACACATTAGCATTTTACTTGGTGTGAATTGCCTTGGAAATGGCATAAATCCAGTTGTAGGTAAATGGTAGAGTATACTGGGTTCTTGAGTTTTGGTAAGGCAGCCAGTCTAAAGGGAAAACTCAAAAACTCTGCTTGAAAATTGACCTTGTGTCATATCCTGCCATTGGTGGAGGTGTTGGGTAAATTCATAATGAGAGGAATACTTGTTTGAAATTCTTGCAAAGTTTAGCTTGAGTTGTGTTTTTTTTTTTTTTGTTTTGTTTTTTGTGGCATGACCAACTTTTTTGGGGATTGTCTTAAATATTTCTTTCACACTTTGATGATTGCAATGTAACCATTTAGATAGCAAATAGCTTAAGAGGTGTTCAAAAAGTATCAAGACAAGGAATGAAATGTTAATTTTCTTCAAAATAGACCACTTAACATTCAAAACATTCAAGCAAACTTTTCATTGGTTGAAACACATGTAAAATTTCTCTTTGATATGTAATGAAGTTTCAGCACTATCTTTTAAATGTCTTTGACATTTACATAGCTTATAGTTTGAATGAAGTTTTAATGTAGGAAACTAGAAAAGTTGCAATAAACTACATCTGATGAGTATGGAGAACATTTCACTTTCACAATACTGTTTCACTAAAAACTATTTACAGTGGTTATATGATTATTTTCCAATTGATATAGACTTATCGAGACATGGTCACTTCATTTTAAAAGTCGTTTAGTATGCACACATCTTGATACAGAACTTAAAAAAAATTAAAAGCATTAGTTTAAATGCTTTTTGGATATAAATCATAAGTTGTGCCGAAGGAATATGAAATAGCTCAACAATTGGAAATTTTGGGATTTTAGTATGTCCTATTTAAGGTGTTTAATGTTGAAAGTATGATTGAAGAACATATAAAACATCTTGATCCTCGTATTTAAAAAAAATACTAAAATTTTCAACATTTAACAAAATTTACATATTCTGAAATTGATGAACACTACACTTCACCTCTTTTTTTTTTTTTTTCTTCTTTTTTTCAATTGCCTAGAAATTTACTTGGAAACTGAAATTAATTACTCCTTTGTTAGGAAGGCTTTTTTTTTTTTTTTTTTTTTTTTTTTTGGTCAATTGCCTAGAAATTTACTTGGAAACTGAAATTAATTACCCTTTTGTCAATTGCCTTGAAATTTACTTGGAAATTGAAATTAATTACCCGATTGTTAGGCAGGCTTTTTTTGGGGGGGGTCAATTGCATAGAAATTTACTTGGAAACTGAAATTAATTACCCTTTTGTCAATTGCCTTGAAATTTACTTGGAAATTGAAATTAATTACCCTATTGTTAGGCAGGCTTTTTTTTTTTTTTTTTTGTCAATTGCCTAGAAATTTACTCGGAAACTGAAATAAAGTACACTATTGTTAGGCGGGCTTTTTTTTTCCTCAATCGCATAGAAATTTATTTGGAAGCTGAAATTAATTACCATTTGTTAGGCCTTTTTTTTGTCAATTGCATAGAAATTTACTGGGACGTTGAAATTAATCACCACATTGTTAGGCAGACCTTTTTTTTTTTGTCAATTGCATAGAAATTTACTTGGAAGCTGAAATTAATTAGCAAATTGTTAGGCAAACTTTTTTTAGTTTTTTAATTTGTCAATTACATAGGAAGCAGAATTGATCACACTGTTAGGCAAGTTTTTTTTCTTTGAATTAGTGTTTTATTGTTTTATAGCATAAAAACATTTCTCATGTTGTTCAAATGCATATATTCTTCATTTGATATTTTTTTGTCGACTATACATGTAAAATTTTCAATTCCTTACTAGTTTATCAGTTATGTCATGACTGGATAAAAATAGCTTGTATACACTAGCCACAAATACATTTTGCATAATCTCAGTGAATTTTAGCATACCTTCAAAGTCAAAAAAATAAAATAAAATGTTGGGAGGTAGGTGATTTCCCAATCCTGTTAAATCCAATAGTTTCCTTTTTGCTTTTCTCTCTTACTTTTCTTTTTGTTTTTATTGATATTGTAAAATTAGTTTTAAATGCATATTTCGTCTTTTTTTTGCTTTTTAAGAAAATCAAAAAAAATTCATCATTTAATGTCATTTGGCTTGAATGTAAAGCTACTAATGTCTGAATTTTTGGCTAGTCACCAAGATTTTTTTTTCTTGACCCTCCCCCTTTTTTGCCTATTCCTGTTTTTCCTTTTGCATCTTCCCACCAACCCATGACTCCAAAGTTGACTACCCTACCCATCGTAGCTAAAGAACTCAGTTAATCTATAATGGCTAAATATGGCAACTTTTCTGCTTGTAATGACAATATCTCTGCATAGAAAATGTGGATAATCTTTATTTCACTGTATTTGAAAGCTGACATTATTAAGATAAAATAAAGTCTTTGATAGAAAATAACTCATTACTGACTTGGATACTATTTTATTATTATGACCATTTTGAATTAAAGCTTTTTCTGGCAAGTTGCACAGTGGTTAGTTCATTAGGTTTTCAATTTTAGAATTCATTTACTGATAGCTGGTTCCTTTGGCTTGTTTAATATCTTGGATTACTTTTCACTTGGTTATCTAAGGATGAGGTTCCACTTGTGGAGATCTGAGGTAGTGAGGAGTAACCCCTTCATTGTTTTCAATTTTAGAATTCATTTACTGATTGCTGGTTCCTTTGGCTTGTTTAATATCTTGGATTACTTTTCACTTGGTTATCTAAGAATGAGGTTCCACTTGTGGAGATCTGAGGTAGTGAGGAGTAACCCCTTCATTGTTTTCAATTTTAGAATTCATTCACTGATTGCTGGTTCCTTTGGCTTGTTTAATATCTTGGATTACTTTTCACTTGGTTATCTAAGGATGAGGTTCCACTTGTGGAGATCTGAGGTAGTGAGGAGTAACCCCTTCATTGTTTTCAATTTTAGAATTCATTTACTGATAGCTGGTTCCTTTGGCTTGTTTAATATCTTGGATTACTTTTCACTTGGTTATCTAAGAATGAGGTTCCACTTGTGGAGATCTGAGGTAGTGAGGAGTAACCCCTTCATTGTTTTCAATTTTAGAATTCATTTACTGATAGCTGGTTCCTTTGGCTTGTTTAATATCTTGGATTACTTTTCACTTGGTTATCTAAGAATGAGGTTCCACTTGTGGAGATCTGAGGTAGTGAGGAGTAACCCCTTCATTGTTTTCAATTTTAGAATTCATTTACTGATTGCTGGTTCCTTTGGCTTGTTTAATATCTTGGATTACTTTTCACTTGGTTATCTAAGGATGAGGTTCCACTTGTGGAGATCTGAGGTAGTGAGGAGTAACCCCTTCATTGTTTTCAATTTTAGAATTCATTTACTGATTGCTGGTTCCTTTGGCTTGTTTAATATCTTGGATTACTTTTCATTTGGTTATTTAATGGTGAGGTTCCACTTGTGGAGATCTGAACTAGTGAGGAGTAACCCCTTCATTGCCATTATTCTGATTCACTATCCCAGAGTGGTAGTACCTGTTAGTGTCCCATATACTAGTCTAATAGATATGGTGAAAATTTTGTATTTGATAGGACCCTAGGCAAAAAAAAAAAACTTAAGGAAGAACTACACAAAAAAATGTAAATATTAATATACAATGAAAGCAATTACTTAACTTCAAGGCAAAAAATAACCCTAGACAGATTGACATGCTGTTAAAATCAATCAGTTAATCAATCTGAATATATAATCTGTAGCTCTTATTAGCTTCAATAAAAGATTCAAGTAAAATATAGTAATTTCAAATGTTTTCTTAAAAATAGTAAAAATTAAATCTTTCATTTGTTAGAAAAATGTGAAATAGATGAGGTTGGATGAATGGTTTACAAAGAACTTTTGTAAATAAAAACAAAAACAAGTTAGGGGTTGTATTTAGTGTCTAGTATTGTTGTTAGAAAACTAGTCATTATATTCGTTTTAGCATTTTATAATCTTGCCATTTTTTTTCTTTTTCTAATTTCATCTAAGCCTATTTTGGGGAAATATTCAGTAATTAGATCATTGGACTGGTGAATAGAAGATCTTTAGTGTATTTTTTTTTCAATTGTCTATTCTAAGTATTTAAAAAAATAGTAAAAGGTCCCTGAACAAATTAATCACAATATTTAATTCATTTCAAGTATGAGGGTCATTTAATAGATAAGGAGAATTTTTTTTAAAAAAAGCAAAATTACTTTTTTATAAACGTAAATTCTGCATTGTTTGGAATTGCTTTATAGCAAAAATCATTTTAATCTCAGAAAAATATCTATTTGGAAGCTATTCAAGGTGGCAATGAATCAGACAATGCTCCAGGCTTAAACTGAGCTCTGTTATAAAACTTTTGGTGGCTGAGAAGAGCGAACCATGTGAAATTTACTGAAGAATATGTATGGAGAAGCATGCTTTAGTCAAAAAATATTTACAAGTATGTGAAACATGAGTTCGCCACTACAGGCCTGAGTCTATGTGTGGATAAATGCATAGAACCTTCAGTAAAGAAAGTTCCATGCACAGTGGTTAGTAAAGGAAGTCATGCTGACAGTGTTCTGAAACATGAAAGGACCCTTCATTATTGAATTCCTTGAGAAAGGTGCAACTGTAAACAAGGCTTACTATTGCCAAGTCCTTAGGTAAAATTAACCTTATTTATTGAATCACCCTTGTATATATTATTTACTTCAATGTACTCTGAAAATGTTTGATTGCCCAGAGAAGAAAAAAATGGCTAGTACTTTTATTCCATTCACCAAATTCAAATGAATTAAGGGGGTGTCCTCGTGGTGTAATGGTTAAAGCGACGGACTGCGGAATCGTAGTACGCGAGTTCGTACTCCAGTCGCGCTATTACGTTCACTTTCAGGCAAATACCCTTGGGGAAAGGTATGAACCCCCCTATCCTCCCAGCTATGGGTTAAATAGTACCACTACTGTTCTTCTAGGAGAATGGCTTTGGCATTAAATAACCTACAAAGGTTGATATGCCATTAAAAACAAAGAAACTAATCAAATGAATTAAAGATTTCAATGAGTGACTTTTTTTTTTTTTTAATAATTAGACAAATTAACCTGGGCATATTTCAACTTAGATTAAGCAAATATTGTGTAAGTTTTTTTTTTTTTTTTAAATTAGGAAGTATAAAAAAAATATTCTCCAATGAGGTACTCTGACTAGCATCCTCATCTTGTTGGTTCATTATAGCCATAACATTTTGGCTTTCTTTAGATATGACTTGAAAAAAAGGTTCTGCTTGAAATTTACAGGAAGTTACAAGTTCCAAGTGATAACTGAAAAAGGCTGGAAGGTTCAGTCACTGAAAATATGATTATATAATAAACAAGATGAGAAGAATAGTCAGAGTACATGAGTGTAGAATAATTCCTCATCTAAGAAATTCAGGCAAAAATTGAATTGGAACATTAAGAAAATATTCAACCAAATGTTCCTAATCTAGTCTTCCCTTTTTTTAAACAGTTTATCTGAAATTTTTTTATGATGAATATTCATAAATTATTTGATAAATTTTCTTGGATTATGATAACCTCTCTTGGCTTAGCACCCGTTGGTTGAGGCTGTAAAATATGCCAACTGTTTCAGCATAGAATGCCCCAACAAGGCTTGAGCAGTTCTTGACCTAGCAACAAAGTAGTCCAGTGATTTGCAATGCCCTACTTTATCCCTTAGTGAGCTAGATGGGTGGTTAGACAGGCCTAATTCAACCAATTGGCTTGTTGCGTCAAGGCCTTGCACCTATATGTTTAGTCCTGCTCGTATTCTTCAATCTGCATTTGCTGCAAACTCCTAACCCTTTTTTATCTTAGAGGTGCTTATTGGCAATGGCTGAGAGTTAATTACAGTGAGAGAAAGTAAGACTTTGACCACTGTTAAATTGCATGGCAATAAGCCTGAAATTGGCAAGGGTTTGAAATGTTACTCCCAGCTTCTGTATATTTGAACCAAAGTAAATAGGTTTTGCTCTTAGCTAAATTCCCAACTCAAGTTGGAATCCATGATGGAACACAGGGCCAGCAAAGAACAAACACTTCTTAGGGCTTCTCCAAATAAAAGAATAAAATGAGTTTGATTCAGAGAATGATGCTGCTGAGTTTCCTAGATTTATTGGATTGGAATTTCTGTAAGAGACTTGACTAGCCAAATGATCTCCTTTCTTAATATAGAAAGGTATTTGAGGCAGAGCAACCTCTTGGACTGTGAAAAAGACAAAAACAGAAATTTACTTGTGAAGGTGGGCAGAGGAATGCTTAAAATATCCTCAAAAAGAAAACTTTCTACACAATAAAATGCAAAATGTGCGTGAGACTTAATATCTCAAAAGGAGTTATCAGGAGCAAGGAGCTGTCCTTGGTTTCATCAGAAAGAAATGAGAACATCCTTAGGAAGGTAAGAGAAAACAAAGAGCAAAAGAATAACCATAAGAAGAGGCAGAGAAAATTCAGATGAATACATGCATATTGTCAATCAGTTTAAATACCCAAAGAACTAAAAATTAGCTATTACCTTGAAAGGGTAGAACAATATATTCCTTTACTCTTGAGGTGCTTTAAAGGTCAAAGATATGACCATCACAGGGAGGGTTGCAGATATGTAAAAACGCCAAGATCACAAAGAAGTGCCCAAATATAGCTAAATGCCTAAACTATCAAAAAAGCTACCTCAGTTTCTCAAGATGTTGTTGCATATTGACTTTTGACAGAGCTGTAAATTTGCGATTCTCCACACGATGCACCTGTGTAAACAGGCAGAAGCAGCTCGCATGGGTTGACAACTGGAAATGTCTCAGCATTGTAAAATGGTATATACACAGGTACCCACAGAATCACAGTCAGTTCCAGTCTTGAATACACAGTCGGGCAATCAAGAAGTCTGGAGAAAGTCGGCGAGTGGCCAGCAGGCACCTGGTGGAGGAGGGGGTCAGTGACCCACTCCAGTTGAGTATGAAGACATAAGGCTTTGAATATGAAACAGTGTGTTTGAGAAGTTAAGGATCAATATAACCATCCTCAAAGTCCTCCGTCTGTCTCCATCTCTCTCTCACACTTGTAGAAGTTTCAACCCTTTTAAGAAATAAAGTTGTGAGAGATATATTTTTGTAAAGGAATATGTTATGGTCCTTCATTCATCATGTTATACAACATTCTGACATATATAAAAGAGACTGAAATATGAGGTGAAGTATAAGCAAAATTTTTTTAAACTTGGAGAATAGTAGTGTCCAACATTGTAGGGAATTCTTAGGCTTCTATTTCACAGAAAGTGAACCCAATTGAAAACAGCAATCAACCAGACAATTACAGTGCTGTTAAGAAGCTAATCCAATTGAAGCCAAATGATGAACCAAAGTTTCAGAAGCAACTGAAAAACCTACAGTTAACAGAAATTATTCATACAGATACACAAACTAGATGAAAATAACTGAGAACAAAGAAAAAACAATCCAATGACATAATCAAAGGAAAAACATAAAGAAAATCTACTATTTAAACACAAGCCTCTCCTACAAAAAATACAAAATCTCGTACAAAACGAAAGTCTCAGATCTTAAATCTATCCATTAAAACCCATCAAACATGCCTCCCCAAACTGATCAAAAAACCAGAAGCTCCCATTGATCTATCTTGAAAAACCAATATTAACACTAAAGTGAACAATGAATGCACTTTCTGGTCTTTCAAACTGCCTTTAACATCAAGAATAAAATGACCAAAAACAATGCAATACCCAGCGATCAACCAAATAGCTAAATAAATTATATAGTGTAGGAAGTATGGATATTGAAGCTGATAGCATGATTGCAAACTTCAATCTAGAAAATACATAAAGTATATCTGAAAGCAATTGATATTGACACAGAAATATAAATATATAAATTGTTTATTATTTAACAAGGGGAGAAAAAAATTTACAATGAAAGATTAATTTAATATTTGAGACCATTTAACTGTAAATAAATTAGCTCTAACTAATTTAAATGTTACCTACAAACCATTCACTTATTTATATCTCTAGCCAAGATGTGGAATTAAATAACCATTAAGTGTTTGATGTGTTATAAAACCCAACCAGCTGAACATCACTTGGCCTTATAAAAATTCAACTTTTTTTTTTTAACATCAAAAATGAATCCTTTTCATGATGAAGCTTAAAAAGTTTTAATAATGTTTATTCCTTTCCTTTTGGATAAGGTTCAACTGGTAATGAAGGTGACATGATGTGTAGTCCTGAGCAGTTTCCATAAAAACAAATAAAGGAAGTTAGCTCCTTAAATTTAGAAGGGATTCATCTTATAATAAAGGCAAGATGATCTGTTGTCCTTAGCTGCTTCCATAAAAACAAATAAAGGAAGTTAGCTCCTTAAATTTAGAAGGGATTCATCTTGTAATCAAGGCAAGATGATCTGTTGTTTTTAGCTGCTTCCATAAAAACAAATAAAGGAAGTTAGCTCCTTAAATTTAGAAGGGATCCATCTTGTAATAAAAGCAAGATGATCTGTTGTTCTTAGCTGCTTCCATGAAAACAAATAAAGGAAGTTAGTTCTTTAGGTTTGGAAATGATTCATCTGGTAAATTTTAAAATATGTCAATTTAGAATGGGAGAAAGACCAAAATATTTTAATTTTATTTTATTATAAATGTTTAAATTTTGATCAACAGCTCTTTGTAAATCAAGTGTAGACTGTTCATGTCAGCTTAGGAAAAGAAGCAAAAATAGACGTATAAAAGATTCTTTGTTGATAATGTAAGTATTTGCTAAAAGGAATCTCTTTTTCAAATGCTGGAAACAATGTTACTGATGTAGCATTGGAAAAGAAACTCCAACAGTAAAAGTTCTTCATTTTATTTCTTGTCATTTAGTCTCATTATAAACAAATAACTTGGTAAAGAAAGTTGAAGTCCTAGATGAGGCAATAAGTGTGCTATGCAATGCTAATGCTCTCTGGAAAGGCATTATTTCATCTTTTTATCTATTTCAGCTATGGAGAAATAGTAGGGCAGACTGAGTTCTTTAACCCTGGTAAGATGAACAGTCTAGAAAGAAAACTAAATTCAAACCAGTGGGACACTATTTAGAAAGGGCATTGTAGAAGGGTTACGTAAGTAGATAAGAGTATGCATTTACAAGTAATAAAGAGATGTAAACACCAGACACTTCTTAGATTTCCTTATACTATGCAAAATATGGCATTTGGAATCTTAGCATCAATCTTTTATCTTGCTACAGACCTCTATTCTAAATTGGTAAGGCGGTAAGATTCCCACTTAAATCTATGAACTTGGCAGTGTCTTGTTCAATGGAGGCTATTCTATCTTTTAGGAAGTGTAACCACAAACATCAATTGTGACAAAATCTATAGCCAACCAGGTATGAGGTAACAGCTCCATGTTTAGGCTTTATAAGTGATTTAATTTGAGAGTGGCAGTCCGTTCTGAACTGCCTGGCACCATATCTACTTTTGCTGATAAGTAATTATATGTAACTGTAGAGGACAGTAGTGTTAGTGTTTGTTTGTATTATCCAAATCACTCCGCTGGAACTATTGTTGATGTGATTCTTAAGCAAAGCTTGTGTCACCATAGCTACCATTGGCTCAGATCAAGATGATTGCTACTATTTCTTGCTCTTTCTATGACACCTTCCGCCAAGTATCCGTGATAGTTAACCTGTTGGTATCGTTTTCTACTTGACGCCAATATTAGAGGTAGACATACAAATTTGGCACTTATCCATAATTCTGGTGAACAATTTGTTTCTGATTGGCGATTGATGTTTGTGTGCAGACAAATCCCTATCTCTGTATTTCTACTACTTTATTTTTTCACTTGAGTTTAATTGTTAAAGCTGGTATTTAAAAGAGGTTTTAGAGTTTGTTTTTTTTAAAGAATGAATCTTATTTGCAGCTAAATTCTGAGAGAAAAAGAGGAAATTTTTTATTATTGGTAAAATGAATAGTATACAAACAGTTAGGATTCTCTAGGAAGTCTTGCAAAAATAAATCTATTTCAACAAAGAATTTCAAAAGCTCAACAAATGCTTAGAATATGCTGTATCCTTGTTTAAAATGATTGTAAAGACATGTTTTTATGATATATAATTGTAGAGTATAATTAATGAACACTGATTTCAGCATAAGATAATCAAACAATAGTTGACATGCCATTAAACTAATTATGGATATGTGACAGATTAAATACCTTGGAATTAGTTTTTTTGTAGCTAATTATAAAAAAAAGGATAAGGGAGGGAACAAAGTGACAAAAAAAATTCTAATCCTAAGCTGTTGTCATTTACTAATCTAAATCCTAATAATCCTATAATAAAATGGAAATAAAAATTTCATTCACAATTGAAAGAATAATTTTTTTTTTTTTTTTCAATTACATTACATTACTTCTTGAATATCAATTTCTGAAGAATAGTTAAAATAGTTTTATGGTCACTGAAGTAAAGAAAAATCTTTCATTTGATTAAATTAAGGAAGTGATTCTGTTGATTTTTACATCCATTAGTACTATTTACAATTTGTGATAGTAAGTTGGTAATCTTTAAATTTACAGTTTGAAAACTTTGGCCTGCCATTAACTTTTGTTCTCATCAAAAACAAATCACTAAATTATTACCTCACTTTTTTTCGGTTAAAACTTTGGTATAAAATAGTCATTGGTGATGATATAAGAATCAGATTTTGTGTGCATTTGATTATTGTGATAGATGTTATCTTTGTCTGAGGCAATGCCAGAACCTTCTTTTCGTGAATTATAGATTTGTTGGCTTGTTTATTTGAAAAGATTATTTTGTTTTCCAATTAATTTGTAATATTGATAATATATCTATATAAAAAGAGAATGCATTTATAAAAAATGAGAGCAAACTGGTTTATTTGGTACTTTCTAAAATATGATTTATGAAGTCAGATATCTATATTTTTAATGAAAAGAGAATTAAAAATAATTTTATCATTCAAAAAATATGTTGCTGTCCCTTGGGACATAACTTTTTTGTTAGTGGCATGCTTACCAGGTTAATACAGTTGGTTATAGTTTAATACCTTATTAGGGTCCTAACTAATGTGTCCTTTGCAGATGAAGCTAAGAAAATATCAATTTCCTTAGTTCAAAACCTAAGCTAACTCAAGAAAAATTTAGCTTACATTGCAACAAACACTCATACTCACATAATACTTGAGGGGATTTTAATGCTTTATTACCCATATATATGTCAATGTACTATTAGGTGATATAAGTGAAATCATCAGATATATCAATGTTCCTTTTAAATGACAGGAAGTTCTTATCAGAATCTCTTTTATCAGAAGATTTCTACTAGTTAGGTTCTTTTGAAACTTGCATTGGATCTTTTTAATTTCATTTCCTATCTTTTACCCTCACCTTCTATCTAAGATCCCACTTCTTGAACCTTCTTACTCTTGGTATTGCATGCTTACTGTTTTTAACCATTCCTAGTGTTCTCTGCCCACTGTAGTGGCTAATTGCCAGCGGACATGGCAGTATCCACAAGTCCCTGTTCTTTGGATAAGAACCACTTTGCACAATGATAAAATGTTAGCAAGCATCTTGTAGCCATTGAGCACAAGTTGTGCTGTACAATTTGCTCAAGGCTCCACCTTTTCAGGTGATGAGTAGGTCAGAGCTAGATCTTTTCCATATTTCTGTCCTGGTCACTGATCTGCCTAATCTGCCTTTTTCCACTCCAGCCAGTGGTCATTTTGTCTGTCCCTGGTCTTTCCGCTCTTTGGCCATCGTATGCTTTCTTTCGATTGAGTTTCGATCACCACTTGATCTCTTTACTCCTCAGGCCTTATCATCTGACCTGTATGATGTCCAAACACATACTCGTGCTTCATTGCATCAGTTCCGACTTCTTTATACATCTTCCACTGTGACTTCATCTCCTTAAACTTACCAGGCTTAACTGATCTGCACCTCGTAATTTGTTCGAATCATTAAGCAAAATGCGGACTGTCAATTTGACCGCTTCAAAATTTTCTCGCTTTTGTGGTAAGGCCCCTGTGGGCTTCACTTACCTTTGCACACTAACTCTGTGTGTGTTGTTGACAGATTAACACCAAGTTATATACATGAATGTATGTATACACACACACTCACACATGTAATTTACTCAGATAAATAGACCCACGTTTATATGCAATACAATTTTGTATGTAATTATATATATATATATAATATGAGTGAAAGATAGGCTTAAAGATAAGTACTCAGAAATATATATATCCACATATATGAATATATGAGAAATTTGAGTGCATATAAGCCCATATAAAAACATACACCTGCACACATAACCAAAAATGTAAACACAGACTTGCAGATACAAACTATATCTAGGGATTAAATACTGAAAAATGTTTATACCTTTGAACATTCATACACACAAACATTTTATATAAAGTAAATATTAAGAGCATATATTTATTTGTAAATGATAATATGCCAATGTTTAACATTTTAGTCAAGAAAAAAATTTTGAAAATAGTTTTCAGATAAAGCATTACATCACTTACTAAAATTCCCAAGAAGAAGGTTTAACAAAAAAGATAATGTTAAATATTGGCACATTATCATCTATGATTAAATAGATCTTAATTTTTTTGTTTGTTTGTTTGTATGTTTACATATGGTCAGATTTATTTGCATTTTTCTGAGAGATATAAAAAGAGATATATATGTACACACAGAATATATATTTTCATTGCTGCCACAGGTCATATAGATTTGATTTTTGTGAAATAAAAATCAATCTGGGATAGCTATCCTTATAGAGAAAGATGGCAATTTTATTTTCTATATTGTCTTCATTTTCATCATATTCATGTGTAGCATCATATAAGTAAGTTAAGTTGGCAACTATTGTCAAGGGTGACCCGAAGGCTCCCTTTTCAATAGCTACTACACTGTGGTGTAGGGGAGGGTCCTACTCCATTACCTGGATTACTCCACTTTACCCTTGATTCTTACCTTATAATGCTAAGTGTTAAGCAAGGAGGCATCAAGTACCATTTTTTTGAGTCTTAGGTATGACTCGACCTGGGATTGAACCCCAGTCTCCCAGACAATAGGCGAACACTTTACTCATTAGGCCAATGGCCCAGTTATCAGACAGAAACTGATCCATAAAAACATTGAATGTATTTTTCAAAATGAAGCTGGCTAAAATTCTGCCAAATGACTGGGGTTTTTTTTGTACACCTAGACTATACATTAGTTCACTATGATATATAAGGGTATGATAAGCATACTCATCTATCGTTTTCAAGAGCCAAGTCTGTACCCAACCAGTGTCAACTATTTATGCCATTATTAATGTCTTTCCAATGTACTCAGCCTCCAAAAGTGATCTGTATGTAACAGAAAATGATAAACTGGAATCATTGAGTGCTTGCAGAAAAGAAAAGTTTCTTATTTTCACTTTGATGTTTTTTTGTTATTGTTGTCTTCATGGATTCAGCACAACTTGTGCAGATTATCTCAAAGTATTTTCAGTAACAGTATGATAGAAAATATATTGGTGTTTATCTATCAGAACTGACAATGTGTGATAGATTGACCATATTTTACCTCCTCATTTCATTCTCTGCATCTTGGCTGAGGATCAGATAAAGAACCATACTGACTTTAAGAGAGCTATACCTGTTAGGGTTTAATAGGGTGGTGCTATTAAAGCCAAATAGGTAAGGTCAGTGAGTCCCTGATGCCTAAAGCACCCTTATAAAATAATACTGGAGCGACTGGGTTATTTTTGTCATTACCCCATGTATATGAAAGATCTCCCATAAAATTGCTTTGGGCTTAGTCTGACCCTCCATACAAAGGTAGGTAAATATCTTAAAGATGTCCTGTCAACAAGACAGAATAGATAGAACTAATATTAGCCATCTGGGATTATGGTAGTTTTCCTATTTTTTTTTCAAGTTGTTCCCAACTGTAAATCAAGTAGAGATAACTACTTGATAATTTTGATAGTGTTCATTTTTACTCCCATATTTGTTAGGTTTGAAATTATCAATTGGAAAGAATCCAACCTCCATACAAAATGAGCAGATAAGCTTTCATAATAGTTACATTAAAAATCATCTGAACATGCTGAAAACCTGTCTAATGTGGTGGGATTTTAACTACTTTTTATTAGAGTAATGAACAGGCCTAACAGGGAACTGTTTTTGTGATGATTTAGAAGTTAATGAACATCATAGGAAGGCCAGTGTTTATAGCTCCCTACCTCAGTCACCATTGCTTGTACTACAAATGTAAAGCTAGCAGGTTTTTTTTTTGGGGGGGGGGTTAGGTTTCAGTTTTTCCAGAAAGTTTCAGAAAGGGGTCATACAAAGAAAATAACATGAATTTATGCCTCAAAAATTTTCTGGTAGATAGTTGCATTATATGGTCAAACTAAAAGCCAAAGATAAGGTTTAGCTAACCTAATATATACACTAAGGAAGGTGTGTGATTTTAGCATCATACTTGTATTATAAATAGAATGATTTTAGAATTTTCTAAAATGATTATGTAAAAGACATGTTAGAGATTCCGATTGGTAAAGACAGAAAATTTGGTGACCATAACTGTAGGGATCTTTGAGTTAGTGAATGAGAGACAGGTCAAAAAGATCCCTGCTAAATTATAGTCATGTGACTAGTTTCTTTTTATTTTTATTGCAGTTAGGCCATTTTTCCTTTGCCTTTTTTTCAGCATCTAGGGTATCTAATAATTCTTGTGTGTCATTGTGTGAATGTATATGCATGATAAACTTTCTTTTATGGTTCAATAAAGCAAGAAAGTTTGGAATAGTAAAGTAAAGTTGGCGACCTTAGTCGATGATGACCCGAAGGTTAAAAAAATTTGGAAAACTCCTCTCTTAATCTATGAATAACATTACTTAATTTAATAAATTTAGACTATTTATGATAATAGTAAGTAAGTAAAGTTGGCGACCGTAGTCGAAGATGACTAGAAGGTTCCTTTTTCAATAGTTACTACACTGAGGTGTAGGTGAGGGCACTATTTCTTTCTCTGGATTGCTCCACTTTACCCTCGATATGTACCTTATATTGCTGAGTGTTAAGCAAGGAGGTATCAAGTACCATTTTAAAAGTCTTTGGTATGAAGTGACCTGGGATTGAACCCAGGTCTCGGGACCGTTGGCAAACACTCTACTCTCTGGGCCATTTGGAGTGGATTTTTAATTAGATTAATTCCAAATATGTCAAGTTTTAGTTATAGATTGTAGTCCAAACATTGACCTTTTTAAATTATTGTTATTTATATCAAGGTTTAATTTTACTGAATATCTGCTGGAATTTTTTGTGTATAAGGCACTGTTTTTCCAGATTTTTCAGCCCTAAAGTTCAGTGTGCATATTATACATGAAAATAATATAATGAACTTTTCTGGTCACATACCTCACCATATTTGGGACAAGATGACTGAAAGTAAGTTACATCTATCATCCAAACTAATGTGTTTTACAGAGAAGTATACACTTTGGTTTGTTTTTTCTAATGTGAGCTTATTTTTGCTGCAAGCTTGTTAGATTTTTGACTGAACATGTCAGTGTGTTCGCTCTAAATACTGTCTATATTTTGTGTTTTAAGACATAATGTAAACTACAGAAATTCTTATTTTTAGTCGATATAAACCAATAAAATGTTGTAAATGCTATATTTCGGTTAAATTTCACCACTACAAATTCTAAAGAAGTCAATGTGTATTATTGGCAAGAATTTTTTTTTTTTTCTGAATTTTGTTGTCTGAAGTTAAAGATGCATGTTAAACACGATTGTGTGTTACACAAAAATAATTACAAATATTTGAATCATATGTAATGCTTTACATAGGGTATATTTCAATGCTCCTTGGCTTTCTGAAATTTTTCAAGTGCTGTTGGTTAAGTTTTCTTCTACCTTGTGTATTAATTGACAGTTGATGGTCATCCATTTCTGCACTTGATTTGAAGGAAGGAAGAAGCCACTGCTTTATAATGCTAAAACTAGTTTTAGATAGTATGGTCAGATACTATTTAATTTCTGTCAACTTTGTGAATTCTGAAATAATTCTACAAAATAGTTTGGTTTGGTTTATTGGGTTTTATGGCATATCAACCTTTGTAGGTTATTTAACGCCAAATCCATTTTTATTTAGATAATCTGTTCTTTTTAAAACAATTCAGTTAAGCATAAGTACACAGTTTAACTGGTCAAAAACATTTCTATTTCAAACTATTCAAGCAGTTATATGTAGTAATTCAGTTAAGTGTAAATACAGTTTTAATGTCGAAAAAACAGTTCTATTTGAAATAATTCAGTTAAGCATAAGCACGCAGTTTAAATGTAAGTACGGTTAAATTGTCAAAAGCATTCCTATTTCAAGCTATTCAGTTTATTCAAACAATTCATTTTAGCATTAGAATGCTGTTCTATTTAACCCATAGATAGGACCCTTATCAGGTGCTACCACTCCAGGCCAGAGTGGATCTGGGAGCGATGGCAATGAAGGGGTACTCTGCATTCCCCAAAGCTCCAGTATTGCTGGAACCTCACCATCAGATTGTTTAGTGTCATATCCAGGACACTCGTTTGGTGGGTGGGTGGGGGGCTCTTACCCCTCGGCAGAGAAGCAGTTGGTATATTCTACAGCCCCAGCCGACTGGGCAATCTACAAAATAGCCAGAATTTTAATACTTGTATACATAAAATAGCATCTGAAACAAAAGGTTCAGCTGAATAGTATTGATAATATAGTAGAATAAGATCATTTTTAGATATGTAGATGAAATAAACTTAGGATTGATGGATTTTAATGGCATGTTAACCTGTCTAGGATTGCCTTAGGGCTTGAGCTAAGGGAATCTCATTCATTATATGTTCATATTTACATGGTTTATTTTATTGCAGAGTTGTATTGAATAAAAATTATTAACCAAATAGACCTGTAGATTGGAGACTATAACAGGTATTACTACTTGAGATCAGAGTGGGCCTGAGAGTAATGAAAATGAAGTGGTACCCTACTCTGCTCAAAGCTACAGAGGCAGCTGCTTCACCATCTGATGCAGTTTTGAGTCATAACCAGGACACACTTTTGTTTTGAGGGTGGGATCTTGACCCTCTCCAAGGGATACTGTCAATGTATTCTAATCTTACTGACATGAGGAGCATAATATCTGGAATGAAAGATAGAACTGTAGGGTACTGATACTCATAATGTTTTGATTTATACATGAAATAAATTTGGGAGTAAAGCTATGTCAGGAAGAAGAATTTAGAGAAAGACAAATGTTGTAAAACTATCTAATACTTGGTATCTTAGAGAGGAGAAATGGGGGTGGGAAGATCATCTGGTGTAATGGCTAATGTGTTGGACTGTAACATAGTGAGTTCAAATTCCAGCCACACTATAACATTTACTTTCAGACTAATACCCTAGCAAAATGTATGCCCTCACCCTGCGCTATGGGTTAAATAGTACCATTACTGTTTTTCTACAAGGATGACTTCGGCATTAAATAACCCACAAAGTTTGGTATGCCATTAAAACCAAACCAAACCAAACCGAAGAAATTATGTGGTGGGTTAACTGTTATCATCCTGGAAAATGGAATCTGTGTAAAGGGTATTGTTGTAAATATTGGATTATCCAGATTCATGGCTGAAATAGTTGCAAAAGTTCCATGAGTATGAAAGAAAGGTGTTTGAGGATTTTGAATGCTGGTTTTTCAAAGTGAGCAGTTATTTTAAAAAATTTTTATTGACATAAACACAATCTTATCACCATCATTCTTAAGGTATCCGTTTTTTTGCCATCCAAAGCTGAGTAAACCTGAATCTATCTAGTTATTGTTATCCACCCCCGTCAGCAGGTCTTAGAAGGTGCTAACTGCATCATATACAGAAGGGTAAGACCCCTCCCAAAAGAGGAATTCTGGTATGACACCAAATTGTATCTAGTGGTGAGTCTCCAGTTCTAGAGTCTCCCAGACCATTGGGCCAAAACAGTAAAACCTACCAATTTCACGTTCAGTATTCATATTCTTTAAGATTTAAACATCTATGAGAAAAATCAAGTCAATTAGCTGGCTAATTGGTAAAATCTCACTATTTTAGGGTTTTTGACAATTTTGTGTGTGGTCCTGAATGGGCAACTGTGAGATTTGACTTCTAACCTATAATACAATTTCATCCCTTAAAAATAGTAATAAGGCTCCATCAAAATAAGTATGGCTCCTAGGCCTCAAGTTGAGTTTAATTTTTAAGATTGCAGTTTCCTCAATTTAGAAAAGATAAAAACAAGTTTGAGGTTTTTTTCATGCTCTTTCTTCGCAAGGAACTTCCCCTGCAATGCCATCTTCAGGGTTAAAATTGACTTTTGGCCCATTGTCATTTTGGGTAGAGTGTTTGCCAATAGCCTGGGAGATGAGGGTTCAATCCCAGGTCAAGTCATACCAAAGACTCAAAAAAATGGTACTTCATGCCTCCTCGCTTAACACTCAGCATTATAAGGCATGGATCAAGGGTAAGTGAAGCAATCTAGGGGAAGGAGTTGCACCCTCTCCTACACCTCGGTGTTGTAGCTATTGAAAAGGGATCCTTCGGATTGCCCTTGAGTACAGTCGCCAACTTTCCTTAGTTATTTTTACAAAAAATCCCATGATGTTAGCATTAAAATCACATGATCCAAAAATTTGTTTATACAACATAAGCTAGAATTTAATCATCTGTATCTTTTTAGACATTTTTGGATAAGTTTGCTAAATTGGTAAAAAAAAATTAATTTGATAATGTCTGACTATGCTTCCATCTTAGTTTAGTGTGCTCTGGTTGTATGGTTAAAATACATGTATTTGGAAAGAAGTAGAATTGACCAAGGCTTGGGGGAAAAAGTGTTGGGCTGTTAGTAGAGTGTGTGTGTGTGCACACACCCAAGGTATTTAAAAATAGTTAAGACACTTAAAGGTGTCCCCTTTTTATGAGATTTCTATGGTAGTATCTTTATTATAAAAGCAGAAATAATATCAGATCACCTTAGGAAGATTATAAGTGTATGTTGACAGGGATGGTGAATAGATGGAGACGGTAAAATCATATCCTAAAGTAACTCCGAAAGAAATGTTAGATTTTTTAAACGCTGTGTGTGTGTGTGTGTGTGTGTGTGTGTATATATATATATAATTTTCTTTATACTGTGTAAATTTTAGTGTTTTTATCATAACTCATTTAGGTTACCATTCTACAATAATGAAAACCAGCACTGGTCAGAAATAATGAGGATGATTTTTTTGGTGGGGGAATTCCTATTGCTTTTTGCTTTGGAGAACCCTAGTTATATATACCAGCTGCTCTACCAACTATGAAAAGCCAGTGATTTTTAACTGAGACTGTTTATCTTCCTTTACTTTGCTGAAATTCTTGTGTCACGTGGTCTACCACTGAGAGGAGAGAAATAAGAAATTTGCCCTACCCCTCCGTGTTTGAATTAACAGGCCGTCAAAGACTGACCGTTAAAAGAGGAATAAGGAATGTAGGTCAATTCCTTGTGGCTGAAGTAATAAATCCAGGTCAGAATGAAAGCCAACAGATGTTTGCACTCTGTGACCAGATGGATAAAGAAGGGGGTATAGGGACATATAGTAGTCCGAACGAATCGCCTGACAGGGTGAAGGAAGAAGAAAGAGGCTGAGTGATTGGCCGGAACCCTAAAGCGGAAGTAGCACCCTTTTCATCATTGGAAATAGGGATAAAGAATTAAGTTTTGAAGACGGAGGTCGCCATGAACAGACGGGCAAATCTCATGCCAAACTCCAGGCAAAGAAGCAGAAACGGGTTTTTCAGGTCAGCAGTCGATGTGATAAGATGAATTGAAACTCTTGCCGAAATTCCGGGGAAAAGCGGAGAGAATCTTGGACAAGAAGATGACAGACGCCTTCAAGCCAAGCTATATAAAATCCTACTAGCCCGTAAAAGAGAAAATACTCTCAGAAGGAACCCGTCAAAAAGCTAAGTAAACCTTAAGACTGTTTCTCCCTCCACCCTTCTGCAATTACATACTCTCTCTCTCAATTTAAAGAAGGAAGAAAGAAAAGAATAAGAAAGAAAGACATTTGTATTTATATATTATCTGCTGATAATATAGCCGACATGTTAAATATGTGTATCCGCATGTATTAAAAACCTTGTTATATTTTATATCTCTCCTCGTGTTGAAATTTATTCATTGTGTTGTCTGCCTATCAAGTTGTCTTTTGCATGTTTCTTTTCAGCTTCATTCACCTCAATTTACTCTCGCTAAATGTCCTATTTACCCTTTTAAAAATATTACACGGGAAATTGGAATTGTCAACTATGAAAAATAATAATATCTAAACCTAGAGGCCCATATCTTCCATTATCCTAGGGGTAGGAAGAGGTAGTGGCCTGGTGGGTGTGTATATGTGAAAAAATGGATACCCCTTGCCAGCGGCGGTCAGTCTAGCCCCAAATTAACCCCCACATTATCTGCCAGTTTCCCTATGCCCAAAAAGGGAATCTTGACTGGAACTTATTCTGCGAGAGATCAAGTGCCAGACTGCCCCGTCTTGACACGTACGAAAAATAAACTCCTGTCTCGGGATAAATATTTAATGGCAACGTCACACTTGTTTTGGCATTAATGAAACCAAGTGGTAAATCAACAAGGTCACCTTTAAGAGAGAAAATCAGAAAATAAACTAAATATGGACATGGTTTTGATCTTTGAATTTATTGGCAGTTCCTCTTCTTCTAAAAATAATTCAAGAATAACTTAATATTCTCAGTATTTCTTATGACTACTGATAAAAAGGCTCTAGCAATTTTGAACTGTTCATTCATTGCTGTAAACTTAAAAATATGAGAAATTCAACTGGTTAACTTTTTTATTTATTTATTTTTTTTTTTAAAGTTTGCATCTTTTTTATTTTCTAGCTTTAATGACAGTTTCTGCTAACAACTATTTCAGATATGATAGTTATGGGTAAAGAAACGGACTTGGGTTGTTTTTTTAAAAATGGTTTCTGTTAAAATATCATCAGATCAAAGATTTGCGATATTATTTTTGAACTATTATTCAGTTAAGGTCACTTTCAACAACTATTCAGTTTTATGTCCCATCACATCATTTTTATAGAATTCATGAGTTATTTTAATGGCATGTTAAATCATCTGGGGTTGTTTAGTGCTTAGAAGTTAGGGAATTACGTTCAACAGATGTATATGACTCCAAGATGGAACTGAAACAGGTAATACCACTCCAGAATGGACCTAAAACTAATAGCAATGAGCAGGTGCTCTACACTCTCAGAACTGAAGCCTCACCACCAGATTCAGTTTCTTGGTATACATAGAACATCACTTTTGGGAGGTGTCTTGCTCTGCTGCAGAGGATCTGGTCACTATATTCTAAAATCCTCTGACACAGTGGTAGAATTTATAAGTACAAATAAAGAAACAAGAAAAACCATTGTATGAGTAGCATTAGATAGTTATCTACATAAATTAATTTTACTAATCAAGTTTAGTGTACATGCCAACTAAATCATTATTTGGCAAATTTTTACCTTTTTTTTATATCATGTATTAGTTTTGTTAGTAAGAATAGAATAGCAACACTCCTGTCACAAACAATGGTCAGCAAGATTGGTTAAATCAGTCCCTCGACTTTGTGGGTTCATTTCTTTCACAAGAAGCCTCTTTACTTGGATTTTGAAGTAGTGAAAATGCACAGGCCAATAATGCCAGAAATCTTGATAGTGATTGATATAAGGACTTACTTATCTAACAGAAATGCAGGTATTGTAAATTGGATTGGAAATTGCTTTATTCTCAAAGAACATTTTAATATTGTGCTTGTAAAAATCGTACTACAAAGTACTGATTTTATTGCATCATGCTAACATATAAAAATTAGATAATTACGTGATAGATGAGTGACTCGATCAAAATATTCTACTTTAAATGATATAAATGTAACAACTCAGAACCAGGATATTTAATGTTTGAATTTGAAGTTTTCCTTCTTTTAGACCAATTATTAAAGAGCTCAATGTGCCCAACTATTTAGCTGTAGTGGGAGGGAGAATAATTGTATGCATAGTCTTTTTCAAGAGTATTAGCTCTCCATGACATGCAAACATCCTTTTCCAGGATTTGAACTCGGCTTACAGTATTCATTGTATACATAATTTTTCCCCGGAAGTGTTAGCTGTCCATGGCATGCAAATATGCTTGTCCATTTCCTATGACAGTAACACGACTACACAAGTGCCTCCTAAATTTTATATATCATATCATTACTTGATATAATGTATTGGTTCCAGAATAATCATTGCTTCTACTGTTTTTATCGCCAACTATGAATTCTGTTGAATCATTTTTTGATTCACTACTGAAATAGAAGACCCAGGACAATGAAATCTCTTCAAAGATATCTCAATCTGAGCACTGAAAAAGAAAGAAAATCTATGTCAATCCTAAATAGTCTTTATATATATATATATATATAAAAAGATTCCTTTTAACCTTTGATGTATTTAAGCATGGAATGAAACTTAAAGCATTTTTAAATAAATGAAGTGAGTAGCTAGCATAATCATTCTGAAGGTAAATAAACATTTCTTCTTAAAATAAGATTTCAATATGATCACAGTTATTTGATTTGGAAATTTCCAATTGGCCTACAAGGAAGAACCTGTGTGACAGTCTACTGATTCATGCCTATAAGATGTTCATCATTTTTTTTTCCTACTCATTTTAAAGTAGAAATTTGTTTTCACTTGCATAACTTTGAGTTTATATCCTTTTCATAATTTTACATGCATTTTTCTGCAATACTGAATACTATATTGATTTTTATACCCTGATCTACAAATACATTTGGGAAGAATTGACATTAATTGAGTTTACCTTAAGTGAAGATCATGTGTACTCACACTCAAAGTGTATAAAATACTGAATGTTCAATTTTTCTCTATGAAGCTTATATTTGGTCTTGGCAATATATACCTAAGTTTTTTTTAGTGCCCAAAGTTAACTGTCTTTTGCATGAAATATTTCAATTTCACTCAATTTTAAAAGGGATAAATGATTTGATTTAAAAGTTTATATTAGTTTAGGCTGATGGTAACAGGGTTCTTGTAATAAAAGATAGAATGATTTTAGTATGGATTGAGGCTTCTGTTCATCTATAGGTTTGAGATGGTGATATCAGTTAGACTGGTGAATAGAGAATCGCAGAGAATTCATCAAATGGAATCCTTTCAGATCACTGTATAAAATCAAATTTAAAAAAAATCAAACAAACAGAATGAACATGAAGTTAAGCAAGGAAATAAGTGTGAAGTATTGAAAGTAAATGAGAGAAAGAACAAGTAGAAATGAAAGATTGAGTAGTTCAGTTTGTCCAGTTTGATTACCCATTAAAAGTTGGTGGTCATGAATTCCTAAAATGTCAAGTTGTAACATCACAAAAGGTTGCCTTACTCTGTAGTGTGACTTGGGCGCATTATCTTATTTATATAATCATAAATTGTGGTGTACAAGTTGACCTTTTAAAATCTGAAAAAAATCTCTACAAAACTAAGGGTTGACTTATTACAGCAGGGTTAAAATTGAAATATTTACCATGTAGCTGTCAACTGGTGGAACAGTCTTCCTATCAATCAATATCATATTTACCAACCCCTCCGTTCGTTAGAGGGAAGAGACAAATGACTTTTTAGAGTCAAATTTACTCGGCTGAATTAACTGATGCAAGAAAGTTTATACATATTTACCAACCCCTCCGCTTGGGCAGGATATGACACAAGGTCAATTTTTAAGCAGAGGTTTGAATTCAGTTTTCCTTCTCCTAGACTAGTTGCCTCACCAAGGCTGAAGAACCTAGTCTGCCCTACTATTTATCCATAGCTGGAGGGAGAATAATTGGATTCATACCTTTCCCAAGGGTATTTGTGCTATGTGAAATGCAATCAGTCTTGTCCAGGATTTGAACTCGTGTTACCATGTCCATTTCCTACGATGATAACCATTACACAATGGGCACCTCCTATCAATCAATGTAAATCACTAAGTGTAACTCCAGCAGAATGCTACAAACACTTCCTACTTAAACTCATGTTCAACACAGATTAATTTAAAATAAAACTAACATCTAACAGACAGCCCAATCAGCTGGGTCTGTAGAATACACCAACTATATCCCTGCAGAGGAGTAAGAACCCCTCCTCAACAAGTGTCCTGGATATGACACTAAACCATCTGATGGTGAGGCTCCAGTAATGCTTGAGCATTGGGGAATGCAGAGTACCCTTTCATTGCCATAACTCCCAGGTCTACAATGGTCCGGAGTAGTAGCATCTGATAGGGTCCTATCTATGGGTTAAATAGAACTGTCTGACATGTAAATTAAAAGTAAACAAATTACTTTAGTTGAAACAAATAGTTAGAAATACTACTATTACACCATTTTAACTGTGTAAAGAAATGGCTTGAATTGTGAGGAATACCTTGAAACATTTTAACTGTGTGCCTAAATTGAATTATTGGTATTATGTAGCAATACTTGGAACCATTTTTGCCCAGTTGGCTGGGGCTGTAGAATACACCGACTGCTTCTCTGCAGAGGGGTAAGACGCCCCCCCAACGAGTGTCCTGAATATGACACTAAACAATCTGATGGTGAGGTTCCAGCAATACTGGAGCTTTGGGGAATGTGGAGTACCCCTTCATTGCCATCGCTCCCAGGTCAACTCTGGCCTGGAGTGGTAGCACCTAATAGGGCCCTATCTATGGGTTAAATAGAACTAACAGCATACTTATGCTAAAATGAATTGAGTAAACTGAACAGCTTGAAATAGAAACGTTTTTGACAATTAAACAGTACTTAGACTTAAACTGCATGCTTATGCTTAACTGAATTATTTCAAATAGAACTGTTTTTCGACATTAAAACTGTGTTTACACTTAACTGAATTATTACATATGAATGCTTAAATAGTTTGAAATGGAAATGTTTTTGACAATTAAACTGTGTACTTATGCTAAACTAAACTGTTTTCAATAGAACAGATTATTTACATAAAAATGGATTTGGCGTTAAATAACCTACAAAGGTTGATATGCCATAAAACCAAACCAAATCAACAAAAATTGGAACCATTTGATTGTGTGCAAATGAATAGTGTTGAATAGAATAATTAGTGTTAAGCCACTTCACTGTGTGCAAACGAATGATTAATATTGAATAGAATTATTAGTGGTTGCAATAATAGATATCATTCAAGTGTAAAACAATATGTTGTATATCCATAATACAACTGCATGTATGCATATACAAATATACACGGGGAACATAATCAACTGATAATGACGACTTCAGTAACGAACGAATACACTTCTTTATAAAAATATAAATCTCTCACACTTTATTTTCGACAAGGTGATATTTGCTGTGTGTGAGAAATGAGTGGAGACAAGGACGGACTGCTATATTGACCCAAGTTCTTCTCTTAACCATAGCAGCACTTCTTTCGCCTCTTGGTTTGGGTTCCTCAACCGGGGGTCACTAAGAGCCCAAAGCCCTCTGTCTGCAGCTGGTTCTCACTTTGGCATCCTGTCTCCAACTGACTTGAACCACCTGGGCACCTTGTTATATTATTTTCTAACGCCCAGCTGCTTCCGCTGTTCTTCTGCTTATTTACATTGGTGCATCTCTTGATTGACAGCTCGGTCGAGGGTCAATATATAACAAATAGCCATACGATTGTGGGAATGAATTATTTTTAAAAAATGAAAGCACTAACAGTGTGCAAACAAATGACTGATGTTAAATTCTGTTTCACTGCAGTACTTGCAACCATTTAACCATGTGCAAATAAAATAAGCTGTTGCTCATTTAAAAATGTTATCAACAAAATGTGTTTACAAATCAAATTTTTAATATATATATGAATAAAGAGGATTTGGCATTAAATAACCTACAATGGTTGATATGCCCTTAAACTAAAACAAACCGCATTCTAACAGCTGAGGCACACTTACTGGAATGTTAAAGTAGCCTATTGTATGTTTGGAAGACATAATCTTTTCAACATAAGTATACGTCAAACTCAGAACTTGGAACTAAAAATTCCGTGGCCAAATTGAATGCTGCAATTTACTCAGTGTGTGTGTATATATACATATATATATAATAAGCTATATCAAGGAAGAATTTTGTTCTTTTTAACAGTTAATTTTTGTCTTAGTGATTTACCAGATTTAAGTTTGGTTGGATTTTATATAA
>CAUZXS010003720.1:12500-15000 GCA_963585895.1 Sepioteuthis lessoniana
CATGTTCCACTTTAAGAAAATAGTCACTTTTTCTTTTTACTTTCTTTATATCTTTTTAAAAAACTTTTTTGTGTTTGTACTAAAAATATGTGGAGGTAAGCAAAAGCATGTCAGTAATTATGTTTATGTATGTATGTATACATTAACTTCAAAATCGTCACATGACAAAATGATAGAAAAACCTAAGTATATTAACTGTATTTAGATTGGATTTTTTAAAAGATAAGTATGTATATGTTTTGCAAAAAAAAAAAAAAGAAAATACTTGAATAAAGCATTAAACTCACACACATTTAAATTTCAATGATGTCTACAGGGCAAATAATTTATTGATTTTATGATATATAAAACCATAAATTTATTTTACATATGTGCTGGCAGATATGATTAAGAAGAAACAATAAACATTAGATATTTCAGTAGTTTTTTTCTTTTTTCAAACAGACAAAACAACAAGTGTGTTTTCGATTACTTGAAAAAATTTAAATGTTAACATAGATAAATTAGTAAGTAATACAACACAAAAGAAATAATTTTTAAAAAAAGGGGGCAAAGAATTTTATATCAAAGCTTAAAGAGGAAATAGTAAAATAAATCAATTCAAATCCCAAATGTCACACACATGTTCCAAAAAGATAAATAAATAAATAAGAATTAAAAGAAAAGAAGAGCATTTATTTTTGTTGATTTGATAGCTTTATGGTTTTTCGTTTGCATACATAGACTTCTCCAACAGAGGTAATTTTAAAACGATTACTTCAATTTGGGTTATTTATGAAAGGTTTGCTTCAACCTTTTTCTTTGCTGCTTTTTGTTTTTGCTGTCAATTGCTGGAAATTGATTCTATTAAAACCGCTTCCAGTTTCCTGTTACCAGCAGATTATACATATACATAAAAATATATATATACATACGTACATATGGATGCCTGCAGTGTGAAAGCTCATCATATATAGATATATATATATATATTCCAGTTTCCTGTTACCAGCAGATTATATGTATACAAATATATATACACACATACAGATATATGGTTGCCTGCAGTGTGAAAGCTCATCATATTATATATATATATATATATATATATATATATATATATATATATATATATGATGACATGTACATGCAATGCAACTGAAGACATATAAAGATGTAAACATCCATTTACATACATAGAATATACATCTACAAACATATCATTCCACATCTTTAATCTCATGTTGGGATTGAGAGATTAAACATATATGACAGATTAAAGAACATCATCACAAATGCAAATCAGAATGCACTGCATTTAACAGGAGGTGTGCTTAGTATAATGGTTATCATTGTAGGAAATGGAATCAGTGAACTGAGTTCAAACCCTGGATAAGGCTGTTTACATTTCATTTCACCCTCATACTCTTGGGAAAGGCATGAATTAATCTTCTTCTCTCAGGAATGAATAGCATGACAGACAGAAATCCTAAGCCTTGCTTAGGTAACCAGTTTAGGAGAAGGAAAACTGAATTTGAACAAACTTTGCTCCTTTTACATCCAGCTCATTGTAGAGGAGTTGGGTAAATACAAACCTGCATTTAACAACCTGCTCCAAGATTTTGCAAACATACAACTCTGTCTGTGTACACCTGTATAGTACATGCATACATATATGTATATGAGAAAGCATCGTGAATAATGAAATTATTCATTCAAATGGATATCCCAGCTTCTTTTCTAGACACGCACATGTGTCTCATAGATACATTGAACATTATCATTTATAAGTAACTAAATACTTACTTCTAAGCATTTAAAGCAGTACTCTTTATTATTTTTTTAATTTTTTTTCCATAAATTTTATATTTTATATACATAAACATAGATCTATTTCATGTATATGTAACATTTATTTATCTGTATTGAATAGCAGGTTTTCCCTCTTAGATATTTAGATAAATAAATAAAATATCTTGGAGCTTAAATCACCGCAGGGGGTTCCATTATTGGAGATGGAGGGGAACAGACAAAGATAGGAAAATATAAACATTTTTTAATGGGTTGGGTGAGGGGGATTGTGTGAAGATAAGTAAAAAAAAAAATGAAGTTGGGTGGGGTGGAAAGTTTAATGCTACTTCTTCAACACATCTATCATTTTTTCCCCTGTTGTATTTTCAGTTTAATTTTTTTTTCTTTAATTTTTATTTTTACAGTCTTTATTGCCACTCTCCCCCATCACCATATGACCCTCCCCCTCCTATCTGTTCAACATCACAGTGCAATTTGTCTGGGTTTTTTTTCCCCTCTCTTTGTGGTTAAATCTTAACTGCACTTGTTTTTAGATTGTTATTTTTCTTTTCTTTTTATATCCCCCTGCCACGACATTCCCATCTTTCCAAAGAATGCTCCATCTTTGAATCCCCCCCAACCTCCACTTTGCCTGCTGACGGATTTGAGCGTAAAAGGTGAATGCAGCTCGATTATTTATTTATCTACATTTTCTTGAGGGCATGCACTT